>JAUTDX010003336.1:0-49496 GCA_030844895.1 Ambrosia x helenae | reverse complement strand
GATTTTGACATAGTACATGCAATAGAATGAGAAACCATGGATTTATGTGACAAATCTAAAATAAAGCATCTAGACATCATTTGGTCAGAAGGATGACCCAGTCGTGAGTGTCACATCTCTTGTGGAACAACAGTCATGACTACAGATTGTGAGGCCTACCACGTGTGTGGTAGAGGTGTTTGTCTAGTGAGCGTCTGTAAGCTCAAACCAAGATATGAGGATGTAACCGAAATAGGATGGTCGATAACGAGTTGTGTAATAGAGAGTAAGTTATTGGCAATGCTAGGAACTACCAAAACATGTTTTGAGTAAGAGATTACAAGAGTATAAGTGAAGATGAGCAAAGCCTATGTGTGTAATGACAAGAGACATACCATTACCGAAGACAATGGTATGTCTCTAATCTCAAACATAATTAATCCCCTAATCTCTTATCTCATCCCCGACATGTTACCCTATAGTTTTTTTTAAAGTTAAATTTCATTCACCAACAAAAGAACACCAAGAAGTCCTCAAAGTGAGGACCACAAGGCGAAAACCAAACTACATCACGTCTAGAGGATAATTACACCACTTGATCCAATCTAAATTGTACGATCTAGATCTATTAGTTAACAATTAATTACAATGCTTTCTTACATAACTTATAAACATAATAAAGTAAAAAAAATACATTTATGGTAGAAGTGGATATAGTTGATTAAAGAAAATATGCATAGTAAAAAAAGTAAAATGTGTTGGCTAAAAGATAAAAAGAAAAGCTATGATGATACAACGAAAGAAAACAACTATAACGTGGTGGCTAAAAATTTTCTAAAGAAAATTATTTTTGGCTTTCTATCAAAAAGGTTAGAATCTTAAGTCAATGTAAAAGTGACAATATATTCATATCATATTCATCTAACATAAGTTAGTTAGATTCATCTATGCCTTTTTTTTTTGTACCTACTCTCTACAAGCTGCCATACTTTTTGTTTTTTAGAGAACCTTAGTCAAATCATTCGTTGCTTATAATCAACATACAAAACAAGCATAAAGATAAGGCGTCTTCAAATAGCATGAGACCCTACAATATCGTTGTGTCTAGAATAAGATTTGTCTAAAGTTCCATTATTTTGGTTTTCTGGTGATGGAACTTTAATACTATTCCATATTGTTGGTTCATTAAAAAAAAAAACCCACTCTCGGATACATGTAGTTTAATAATTTGTAAATATCAAACCAAGAGGTTCAATTTATTTACTACACGTTTGTTTGGTTTAAAACACTTCCTGTCAATATTATTATGTTTTCCAAATTTATAAAATAATATACTTATTAATTAGTCCTTAAAAATGATTTAAGGTCTTCAGTATTTTCTATGGGTGCAAGGTTTAACCCAGGAATAGTAGACAAGAATGTTTGAAACGTTTCAGTTAGATCATCTTCTTCAATTGCATACAGAATCAGAAGACTTTAATTGTTTTCAGACTTATTTCATAATTATGTAATATGAATGTGGGCATATAATAATCGTTGTATGAAAATAAATCATAGGTTTAAGGCAGTGGCGAAGCTTGAATTTTTTTCGGGGCCGAGAATCTGTCACACCCTTAAATTCCACGTGCGGGTTTTACCGCGAGACGCGTGACACACCAGGATCCAAGTCAACGGTCACAATAAACGACAACTAAATGTAAAATACATAAGCCAAACCATTAAGTTTTTAATATCATAAAACCGATAGCGGAAGCATAATCATGTTTACAAACCAACATAAAGTAAACGTAGTCTGAAATATTTATTTAAAACATGCAACTAGAAGAACCTAGACGCCATTGCAAGACCCGTGTGCCTAGTCCAAGTGCTGCTACCTTAGCGACCTGAGAAAACATGCCACAAAGATGTCAACATATAATGCTGGTGAGTTCACATGTTTTTATAAAACGTTTCCAAAGTGTACCAAGTTCAATCCTGTCAATACTATGTCACGTGTACGCTAACTAAGCTTAAGTTCTGCTACTACTACGATTGGAAAACCATTACTGAACACGAATACATGAATACGAATACAAGTATACTCCTGGCCGATTAATGAATACATGCACCCGCCCGACTCCCAGCCGGCGAGTGGGGCAGGTCACGCCCAATAGATCTATCCACATTTCCCCCATTGTGCTACCCCGCATATTCATGGTTTTCCCCGGGACTTTAACAAACCGTATAGTAACCTAAAGCCGACCATAGTATGACATAAGTTTTAACAATACAATTACGTAGCATGTTTCTCCCCGAAAATAAAACCAGTAAAAGTGGGGCTGTGAAACTCACCTTAGGTTGCGTTCTTCTTAACAGACCACAGACAATGCAAATGACAGTTCCTAGTATTGGCGACCTATCATTAAATGCATATGAGTACCCGGACTATTAACCCGCAAGTCAACTAGTCCCTGAATGTCCAGACCATAACCGTGTACGTTTGAAAACATGATTGAACGTTAATCTGACCACAGAAGACAAGACCCGACATCCCATTGGTGACCCGACATCCCACGTGTTAGCCAAATGCAAGAAATCAAGTAATCATAAGCAACTATGCTCTTAACATGCACAATAGTTCACCGAGTCTAGCATACAGTTCACATATTGCATATACGAGTCTGAACACGTGTTATCAGGTTTCTAGGCATGACACGGGGTTCTAAATATGTTCCTAGGTGTCAACCCATGTTTTGGGATCTCAAAATATACTTACAGCAGCAACAACTAGGCATCAAAACACGCAACTAGGAATCAAACTGGCCATTAGGAATCCTAATGGCCACCTCTGCAGGCGAGTAGGGGCCTACTCGCCCCCTACAGGTGGGAATTAGCACCCTACTCACCCTCAGACAGGCGAGTAGGAATCCTACTCGCCCCCTGCAGACCAGAAGCCACTTTTCGCATGTTTAACCCTCCAAATCAGTTCCGAAACATGTAAAAACACCCAACATCAATCCAAAATCATCAAGCAACATATCCTAAATGAAAACCCCCAATTTATCATCAGTATATCACCCTAATTGCAAGCATGTCCCAAAATGAAATAATATTATGAAAACATCACATCAAAGCATGCATAACTTACCCTAAATGGCAAATAATTAGATTTCATCACATAATCACGTTGCAAATCATCATCCTACTGTTACTACATCGTTCTAGTATAAACCCTAACATCATACAATCATCAAATCACTTCATGTCCTCCTAAATCACTCAAACTGGTCAAAGCGCATATTATCATCAAAACACATCAAACAACCTTCAAACTCTTAGATAATCATCCTAACAACTTATCCATATCAGTAAAACATTACACACACAAGAATCCCATGTTTTAATCATAAAAATCCGTTCTTTGCATAAATCATTAACATATAACTCATATAAAGGATTAGACTTGTTTTAAAACTGTTTTTCAAAGGTTTTCAAAGACACAAACTTCACAAAACCAAGTCTGGACCTTTAGGGATCAAAATAACAACATGATAAAAGCTTAGGATGGATAACACACCTTAGATTTTGCTAAAGAGGATATGTAAAGCTTGGAAATGGTAGGTTTTGGGGCAAAAATGAGTTCCAGAGGTTAAGTATGGTGTGTGAGAGGTTTGGGGCGAGTTAGGGTTTCACATATGATGTTTTACAAGTCAAGTATGGTATTTATAGTTGTTTCTAGTCGTTCCTGATGTTGCACACGAGTAGGAACTGCAGGTGGCCATTAGGAATCCTAAGGCTACCTTTACAGGAGAGTAGGGGCCTACTCGCCTACAGGTGGCGAGTAGCACCCTAATTGCCCCTGCATATGGCAATTAGGAATCCTAATCGCCCCCTATAGGCTGTTGTGAGTTTTCGACGCGTTAAACACCATTGTAACACATATAAGCACATATTCACATACCGACAAGTTATATAATGATTATAAACACATAATACTTGATAACTAACATGTTCACATCCGTTCACCAATCGTCGGGACTCGAAACTTGCGTGTGTGCATTAAATCCGGCGATTCTACAAATCACTCATCCTTGTACACGTAGTTATGGACCGACCCCCGATGATCCCTTGGACCATCGTAACGACTCCCGATGATTCCCCGAACCATCATAACGACTCGACTGACCCAGTTAAGTATAATGTATGCATGACTCGCTAAGGTAGACTTACTAGTTTGACAAAAGTTACTAACCTGAGTTTGCCTAGTGTCATAGAATCAAAGCCCATAAAATGGGGACGCCAGACTCAATAGTGGCGGATACAGATGTTTTTTCGGGTTGGCAAAAAATAACTAAAGATAGAATTCATATTGTTGCTAAATGAAATATTACTTGAAGATCGTTATTTTCTAGAATATATAATTTCATATGTAAAACGTTTAATACAATATGTTGTGAAATTACATAAAAACTTATATTTACTTATTTTTCTCATACTGTTGGCAAAAAATAAGTAAAGATAGAATTCATACTGTTGCTAGATGAAATATTACTTGAAGATCGTTATTTTCTAGAATATATCTAATTTCATACGTAAAACGTTGAATACAATATGTTGTGAAATTATATAAAAACTTATATTTACTTATTTATCCTACTGTTGGCAAAAAATAAGTAAAGATAGAATTCATACTATTGCTAGATGAAATATTACTTGAAGATCGTTATTTTCTAGAATATATATATAATTTCATATGTAAACCGTTGAATACAATAAATATGTTGTGAAATTACATAAAAGCTTATATTACTTATTTTTCTTCTATTGCTATAAATCTATACTATATTATAATGGATGAGACAATAGTAGTTTTAAGATACCCAAGAGTTAAGTATTTTATTTTCATTAGCTTGTTAAAAAAAATCACTAACAACCTTAAAATAAGGGTAAAAAAGTCATTAAAACACTTTTATATTTTGATACCTCATTTTAGTTACACTTTAATTCTGTAAACTTTACTCAACTTTTGCTTATTTAAATTATAGTTAAACTTTTTTTTCCTTATTTTAAGCAAATTATTCCCCATTACTTCGGAATAGTCATATTTTTTTCATATATAGATACTTTTATAAAAAAAAAAAATTTACATCATTATTATAGCATTTTATTATCTTTAATTTGAGTATAGTATTGTTATTTTTTTTTTAATTTTAAATTTTTTATCTGATACGTGCTTACAATATCTAGGAGTGAGTAATAATTAAATCGTTCACCAAAGTCAAACCAAAAAATAGACAAAACTGAACCAAAATCAATTATATTAACCAACATCCGATTTAACTTAAAGTCGGTTATCGTTTTCTTTTTGTATCCTTAGTTAACCAAAATCAATCAAACTAAAATGGAACTATTTATATATTCATAGCAGCGTGCCCGCGCAATGTAGTAGGGAACACAGACACTTCTGATGGTGCATGGTTAGGTTCAGTTAGATAATTAGTCTCAATCGAAACAAAAATCGACATTATCGGTTTATCGATCTTATTAACCAACCGTTTAATTGGTTCAGTCTATTTGGTTAGATTGTCGTTTTTAGTTCGGTTTAGTTAATCTTGTTTAATAACCAAAACCAAACTTTGGTTAAAATTTTTGCTTAGAAATACATGAAATTGAGGTATAAATACATGAAATAGGTGTATAAAAGATATAGTATATGAATGATTCAGTTTTGGTTTGTTAAGTTTGTGCAAGAGAAACATAAATAAAAAGTGGTGGTGATTTCCCTGTATTTCAGACCTTGATAAATTAAAAAGTTGTAGTGATTTTCCTTTCTTTCATGCCCACATAAAAATAAAAAGTGGTGGCGATCTTCCCTTTTTTGCACGCCCGGATATAACTAATTTCCATCTTCATATGATTGTTATTATTTTCGTATACCAATAAGATTGATGAGTTAACAAAAATGTCTCTAAAAGTGTGCCTTATCTGCGTTTCTTGTGGTATGCGTAGGTTGTGGCTATGGGTGTTGCGTCTTTCTGTGCCTCCTGCCATAGCACGCCCCATCGGCGCCTTTTCAAAATCAAATGACAGTTACGCCTGAAACGTCTTGGTTTAAAAGTTGAGAATTATTTGGTATTTTAATTGAAATCCTCTTTATGGCAGCAAGTTATTAAAGTAAGTATACCTTTCATTTTAAGTTTGAAACATGCTAAACCACTTGTGAGTATGATGATTTTGGAACATGGGATTGTAAACATCACTGGATTTTTGTTATGAAAACTGAAAGACAACATGAAAACTTATAAAAATATTGTTAATGTTAAAATATTTTTTAATCATGATCATTACATATTAAAGACTTTCAATCTTAAGTAAACTAAGGACATGTTACCATCGCCAATTCACCATGAGGTAAATTCTCAGCAAACACCAACACCGAAACCTCATTTTCTACCAATAGTAACATTTAGAGCCTCAATACTTATAATTAAGTACTCAAATCATCATATTATTCTCACTATTACCAGTGACACAATGAAAAGGAACGAATAAGCAAATCAAATATTATCGGTACCTTTAAACCACTTTCGATCTACGAAGAATGTGCTTCTATTTTGGGTAAATTGATACAACAGTTTGCTTTGCATTTATACGTAAAGCTTGAGACGCCGCATCCAAACAAAGTTAGGCGAAGGATATTGTTAATCACATAACAATTTTTGGTTAATTTCGGTTAAAGGTTTAGTTTTTTTTTTCACCCCTGGATATTGTTAATCACATAGCATATCAATATTTTTAATTAAAAGAATTGTTATACCATACTCAAATTATAAACAATTAAATGTTCATTTTTTATGATATAGTTTTTTTTTTAAGTATTAACGTATGAAAAAATTATGGTCGTTTACAATTCGTTTGCGTAGTTAGCAGTTTGCTTAAAATAAGGGGACATGTGTAACTGTTATTTAAATAAACAAATGTTAACTCTTAACTTTTGAGTATCTTAAAATGTCCTTATCAAATATATTATATATAATATAGATATCTATGGGTGATCAATAATTGAACATTTAACCGAAACTGAACGGAAAGCAATTGAAAACTGAATTAAGTTAGAATTGGTTATTGTTTTGTATACACTTAGTTCACCATAATCAACCAAACCGAACATAACCATTCATATGTTTATATATTTCTAGCTTCTATACCTCTATTTCATGTATTTATACCTCCATTTCATGTACTTATAGGCAAAAAAAAAAAAAGATTTAGCCAAAGTTTGGTTTTTGTTATTTACCAAAATTAACTAAACCGGATTAAAAACCGATACTCTAACTATATAAACGAACCAAGTAACCGATTGTTTAATAAGATCGATTAACTGATGACCTTGGTTTTAGTTTCGATTGAGGCTAATAATCGAACTGAACCGAACCGAACCATACACACTCTTAAAACTGTCTGTGTTCCCTACTACATCGCACAGGCACCCTACTAGTACTAAGATAATATATTTAATTATTGATGACATAAAATTAGTTAAGATAATGCTAGCTTTTATTCAAGATGAGAACAACTAATTACTTATCTATATTGTTTTTATTTATTAAACTTTTATGTTTAGAATTCTCAAATATCAAATCTATAATTAGTAATTTTGTTTATGCATCATTGTGTTGTACTCATAGCATAAGGAGTTTTTCAAAAAAAATGCATTTCATAGGATAAGGAGTTTTTCAAAAAAAATTGCATTTTTTCTTTGTAACTCTAAAGTTTCTATCTTTGGCATAACCTTTGTAATTTCATTTTTTTTTTAGTTCTAACCCAAAAGCTTTTCAACTTTTGCAATTTTACTCTAATATTTTTTTTACCTGCATCTATGGTCCCTATTACTTTTCATCTTCCGTAAGTTTTCATTTTACTTAATTGTTATTTGAACAAGTAAAAGTTTTGTCTTGGTCCGAGTGGGGATAGATTCTTTGAATTGAATGAGTCAAGGGCGAAGAATCAATGGGGCAAGGGGGTGCCCCGGCCCCCTCCGTTTTTTGGCGCAGGGGTGGAAAATTGTGTTTTCCATATGTAAATTAAGTGTGGGTTGAGTCCAGCCCCACGATTTGATCTTTCGGTCCCTACCGATCGGAAAAAATTGAGTCCGGCCTCCGTCGATGTGAACTTCAAGCTTCGCCACTGGAATGAGTTGCATTCTATTTTAGTGTACACGCCGCAACATGCGTATGAGGTTCAACGTTTTAAAATTATGTTATTTAAAATTAGCAATTGTAAATATTGCTTAGCATTAATATATAACCATTTGAGTTGGTATTTATGTGTACCTGATACGACACTAACTCACAGGACAACGCCTGCAGACAAAATACTAGTTTAGATTACTTGTTAAATAAACTATTTTTAATTATTGTTAAAACTTCAAAAATGAATGGGAAACAAAAATAAAGCTCATGTTACAACAAAAATTCTATAATTTATCTAACTCTTTTGAAAATGGAAAAGCAATTCCACCTAACACCTCCATATGTATAAAAATTTCAAAAATTTTCAGATTAAAACGGGAAAATTTATAATACTGAGCTAATAAACGTGGGCCTTGCTCAATGCATATAAAATTTTCGGATGAAAGTGGGAAAATTTACACTACCAAGCCTAAAAAAAGTGACGGTCAAGCTCAATATGTATAAAGTTTTTGGACGAAAACGAGAAAATTTACACTACTGAGCCAAAAGACACATGGGTCGGGGCACCCCCGACCTCCAATATGCTTCACCCATGATTCAAGGTCTCTTTAATTGAGCAAATAATCGTTTTAGTTTTAATTTCCTTTATAAATCTTTTGCTTAAATCATTCTTGTTTATACTTAGTTACATACTAGTGGGGAACCTGCGCGTTGCAGCCGAGTCAATAATACAAGACGGGAACATGATTCAAACCTTAAAATGATAAAAATAAATCATATATAAGAGGGGTGTGTATATATATATATATTAAAAAAAATTAGTATAATTTTAAACCATAAGAAGATTACATTGTTAAATTATTCGTTAACTTTTAATTTAGTAGACATAAAAATATCATTAAATTGAGATGTGAACGTGGTGAACTACCTAGCAGACAAGTATTGATGAAGAACTATACTCCACACGACAATTTGAGCTGCATCAAAACCTTTGGTATTAACACTCACATCAGTAAACAAAGATGATCACGACAATAGAATTCAAACTATGGTGAAACTTTTTTTTATATAGGTAGAGTTAAAACGGATTGGTTCGGCTCTAATACCAAATATAAGAGGAGGCCCAAACAACACTGGTTAAAATCAAACGATAAAAAACGGATAGTTTTACTGTTTGTTTCGGATACATATTCACCACCAAACCAAATAGTAGAAATAGAATGGATCTAGAATTCATTCGTGATATAGAATTCACCACACATGGAAGCAATAGGGCGATGATATCCAGCCAAAGATACAGATAAACCACTACGGATAAGAAAACACCCAAAGTGCCATGAGTTAGCTTAGCATAGACACAATAATTTAACGCACAAAAGCCAAAGATACAGATAAACCACTACGGATAAGAAAACACCCAAAGTGCCATGAGTTAGCTTAGCATAGACACAATAATTTAACGCACAAAAATACGAAAAAGTGTCACACAAGTTTTCATCTAGATTATCTCTACGTTCCATAATATTCCATCGGATTATATATAGATATACAAGTCTCGTCATTTTTAATAAAGAAACTACCAATGATATCTACTAACTACTCCTAACTTCTAGTATAATGAAAATAAAACAGAAATAAAATGCATTACAAAAGCACACGATCTCCACTTACTATTTACTAATTTGCTAGAATAAAAGAAATATTAAAAAAAATTGCCGAAAATAAAAAACTTTGTGACATTGCCCACAAGTTGCTAACAAGTTTCCTCCTCATCCTCTAATTTTTGTTCGTCATCCATACATAGCCATATCCTCTTTAGCTTTCTTGACCCATAGATGCTTCTTGCATTTATAGTGCGCACGCAAATGTGCAGCGCTCATGCAACACACATCACATAGGCTGCAATGAGATCTGTGACTGAGAGCAGATCCACTCGTCTGCCAGAAGATAACTGGGACTGACAAACATAATAAGGTAATATCCAATATAACTATTTTTCCTTGAATAATAAACTAATGTTATTTACTAACAGTCCAACAACAATAAAAATCAAAAGCTACATATTCGCAATGTCATGCACCAATGAGTCAGCTAAGTATGAAAAACAAACATACAACCCTATATTAAAAAAAAAAACTAAAAAAAAAAAAAGTCAGATAGAAAAATATGTTTCCAGCTTTCAGTTTTATAACAGAAACCCATATCTTCCCATAAGTTGTATAAGAAAGAAATCCAGGGGATTGCAATAATAATATTTGATGTTCCAAATATTTCCCGTTGGGTTTGCCATGTTCACCATTACACATTGGCTCATTTTTTTATCTGCAAATTTTGGCTAGAAAAGAAATCAACTTTTGCAACAATCCAAAATCAATGTTATGTCATGCTTTGAAAACTAAACCGGCCCATTGGATTGGGAAAACCGAAAACCATAGGGTCAACAGGTTCAACGTGGAGCCGGTGGACCGTTTAGAACAGATTATGATAGAACAATCAAACTGTTTAAAAGGTTCGACTCTACCTTGCATTTTTCAATCTTGCATAGTGGCAAGAACCTTGGAGAACTTGAAAACTGAGTCTTTGGATCATATAAAACTGATACTTAGGTTCCTTCAAAGTGATATCAAAATATATCAAACAACCACCTAAACATCAAACTGTTAATAATTTACACATCAATTAAACATAACATTCAACAAGTGAATCACCTAATTTGTAAGAGACGAATCCACATCTTAAAAACGCTTAATCATTTCAATATCCTCATAGTAATCGTTAAACAAATACGCCTTCCATGAACATCGAAATCATATGCGAACAAATAGAAAAACAAAAATGGATTATATTTCCTTACTTACACATACCAGAAGCTTCCTGAATGAGAGGAAATCGTACAGATTTCCTATGGCATCTAGAAATGAACAAATGACAATCCGTGGAAAAAAAATTATCAACATACTAAAACAAAACGCGTGCATCAACCATGAGCCTTATTATTTTACTCGCACAATTACAAAACAACACAAATAATGGATGTAGAAGAAGAAAAAAGTTGTCACGCGTAGCAGACGAAGTGTGTACAAGGGTTAGGGCTAGTGGAATGATGAACCTGAGTGCATATTAATCAAAGGTGGTTTGCAAGAATTACCCTCTTCATTTCACATTCCGTGTCTTAGTGTCTCCTTCCATTAACCCTAAATCTGAATAGGCCTTTCAACACCTGAATTCAAACCGTCATTCGTTGACAAGAAATAGCAAAGAAGTAGTGGACGCCTAATTTTTTTTATTTATTTTTTTTTTGGGGGAAGGAAGAGTGGTGGTGGGGGGTTATCATTTGTCAACAAGTTTTTATAAAATAAGTTACAATAACAACTTTTAAGGTGGCACAACGGTTTGCCTCTATGTTACCAATCATAAATTTCCGACTCTTTTCAGTTGTGAAGGACCATGTTTCCGCTCTTTCCACCCAACCGTCGAGACGGGCATTGAAAACTGTTGCGAGTCCCATTGATTTAAAAAACGCCTCTGATTTAATGCCAAATAACATTCAAAAGCTGAGCATTCAATCCAATTGAATCTATGAGGGTGACAAAGAAGCGATGCATCTAGGGGTTAAAGAATGAAGCCGTTCTTCTTTATGGAGAGCGAACCGCACTGATGATTATTGCAAGTATTGATTAGTTAGTGAAGTATCATTAATTTGCTTATGAATTCAACCGGTTACAACTTCTTCATCATCATCTGATGTTTAAGAGGAGGAGAATGTGAAAGGAGGAAAAGAATTAACCTCCTTAAAAGACTTATTTACCCTAAAAAAAATTTTAAAGTACATCAAATGTTTGTACCTTAAGTAATTAAACTTGTAATTACTTTAAGTCCATTAGTAAAGGACCAGTGAAGGAAAATATTTTACAAGTTGGGATCGGTACAGGCAATTTTTAAAGTTGGGATTAATATTGGCCAATTTGTCAATGTTCGGATTAATAAAATCCATATCCCTAAAAGATGTTAACAACAAAAGAATGCTTATTGAGTTTATTTATATGTTTTTTATATTTTTCTAAAACCCGAAAATAACCTGGTTTTTTTAAACAAATTATAGGTTTGGGATTTTAGTCTTGAAAAATCGGTTATTAACCGAACTGGTTCGAATCTAAAAAAACAAATGTGCACCTCTATGGCTGATGGCTCTATTTTATTCACCAATTTTGACGACGAAAGAAGGTGGTGGAATCTTATTGGGCCTTTGATTAAGCCTACCAGTCAGCCGCTTTATCCATTTTCCGCTATATGACCATAAACTGTTAATCGCAAGTTTATTTCTCATTTATTAATTTGATTTTGATTCTTTTTTTCATAATATATGTTTTGGCCAAGATGAGAATATCGAAAGCTGTTCTTCGAGCACAAAAAGCAACACTCTGAGCCTTGCTCTCGATTACTTATTCTCTTTTTGAATTTGTTTATCGTTTTTTTGTGAATTTATCGATCAGAAATTCAGGAAACCACCTTTTGTAAGTCACTCGATGTAGGAACCGTTCGTATATAAAATAAAATAAACAATATTTTTATTACGATTACAAATAAAATGAAAGCAAAATTACAATACAAGTTACAACTGAAATAAAGAAATACAAGAAAGGGGTAGAAGCAGAATTCTTTGGCTGAGAATCGTGTTGAACACGGGGCCCTTAAAACAAATTCCGAGTCTATCACGAGCTCGTTTTGTTTCCCAGGGTACAACAGCCTAAGCAGTAGTACTGCCGGAGTTTGGCTCTAGAACCCGAAGAGTACCTTAAATAAAATGAAGAACAGAAGTTGGAGAGTATAGAGTGATGTAGGTGAAATTGGTGTATCTACAAAGCAAATGATTCTTGCTTTTATAGAGAAGTCTCTAGTCAAATCAGTCAAAAGAATTCAAGACAAGAATTAAAGTGCATTGAACCTCTTCAATGCCATTTAATTTTGTTTTGAATCTTGAGTCAAAACAGTCAACAGAATTAAAGAGTTTTGAACGTCTTCATTGCCTTTTAATTCTCCCTTTGACTGTTGACTTGTCTGTTACATCTCACAGACTTCAACTGATATGCTGCAGCTGTTGGAAATGCTGACGCGCGCGCGAGAATCCGCGGACTGCGCAGAACGTCTTTATGTTCTACGTCAGGCGAATTGACACCCGCGTGCCCATTTGGAATCCTCCACGCGGACCAGGACGCCCCCTGGGCTTCCGCGGGGAACTCGCGCGCCACACACGTCATCCACCACTTGGTCCTCACTACATTAGTACTGAACCTCAAACCTGAGTTCAAAAATACTAAGGCGGCTCTCAAGTGCGCCATCAAAGCGCCACATTGCGCCCATCGCCCACGCCACGCGTGTGCTAGTTAGGGTGCTCCGCACCCACCCTTCGCGAATCCACTAGTGTGTGCTTCCATGTACGGCCTGAGCAAAGTATTTAGGCTCATTGTTCGAATCAATGGCCGTAAGATAGGCTTTATGAGAGTTAGAGAATTTTTCATAAGATATAAAGTTAGCAAAGGGATGTACCGTCGAGGGTTCTTGATTGGTGGCGGGTCGTGCATGATCTACCAAAGGGGGGAGTTTAACGTTGTAGTCAGCGAGGTGTCTCGGTTGTGTTTTGTTTCTCCTTTCTCTAATTGGTTCAACCACATCATTCATAGTTTCAGTTTTACTACTTTCGTTCATATTCTTTTCAACATCATCTGCTTCAATGAATTCGCTTGCTTGAGTAGGTTGATGGGTCGTGGGAGATGCGGCCTGGTTTGACATATCAATTTCTTCATTTTGGTCATTTGGTGAGTCCTCTTGGGTTGGACAAATATTGTTGTCCGTCTCCTCATCATGGATTGATGATGGATCAATCTCATCATATTTCTCCTCTGATTTGTTTTTAGTGTTTTGGTCAATTTCTTCCCAACTACTAGGAAACTTAAACACCTCTTCATTTCCATCTCTGTCAACAGTAGAGAATGGGAACTTCCCTTCTATGAATTTTATATCCCTTGAGATAACAATTTTTCCATGCTTTACATCATATATTTTGTATCCTTTTGTTCCCATTGGATACCAACAAAAATACCTGGTCTCCCCCTTAATTCAAATTCAAATTTATCCCCTCTTGTTTCTACTTCTATAATATGCCAAGCACCCAAAAACTCTTAAAAGATTATAATCTAGTTTTCGATTATACAAAATTTCATAGAGGCTTTTATTATCTATTACTTCCGAAGGTAACCGGTTAATTAAGTGAGTCGCGGTCAATATGCATTCCCCCCAAAACTTTATTGGCAAATTAGCTTCAAATCTTAGTGCTCGTGCCGTTTCAAGTAGATGCCTATGCTTACGTTCCACCACACCATTTTGTTGAGGGGTGTGTGGACAAGTAGTTTCTAGGACAATCCCTTGATCGGCATAAAAATTAAGCATTCGCTTTGATGTGAATTCCTCACCATTGTCACATCTAATCCTTTTGATGTTCTTTTCAAATTGGGTTTTCACATATTTATGAACATGTATCAAACACCCACTAGCATCACTTTTATGTTTCAGTAGGAAAACCCAAACCGCCCTACTATAATCGTCCACTATGGTGAGAAAATATTTTGCACGTGAAATTGAAAAAGTTCGATATGTACCCAAATATCACAATGCAATAACTCAAAAAAACCAAGAGTTTTAATAGAACCAACAGGAAAAGGTGATCTTGTGTGCTTAGCTTTGGCACACGAATCACAAAACCCATCTTTATTCTTAAATGAAACATTCTTAAGAAAATCAATATGGGAAAGTTTTGGATATGAAGCATGACCTAAATGTTTATGCCAAATGTCGACGGTTGTCTTCATAGCTTGTCTTTTATCCTCAACCATCCCCATTTGGTAGAAACCATCCTTGCACTTACCCGCTCCAATCAATGTCCTCGAGGTCAAGCCCTGCATGACAAAAAAATCTGGGAAAAATGTTACGGCACATTGAAGTTCTTTTGATATTTTGCTAACGGATAATAAGTTGCAATTAAAATTTGGAACGTGCAAAACTCCTTTTATTTTCACACCACTTTCTAGAGTATGCTCTCCTCTTCCTTCTACGGTTATCTTTTCACCATTTGGTATAATAACCGATGGTTCATAGATACCTTTAGTTTGATTTTCAAGGATTAATGCCTTGTGTGTAATATGATCCGTGGCACCCGAGTCCACAATCCATTTACCTTCTCTATCGGTGTTACCTGATGTGTGAGCAATAGGGGTGACAGACGCCATGTTTTCCACAGGTGTGGCGGCATATACTTTTGTCCCTTCATCACCACCTGCAAAAAGTTTTAAAAATTGTTTATATTGCTCACCGTTCAGCCCCGCTATGGGGCTGTTTTCAGTTTCGACGTAGGTGGATCTTGGTTTTGTCTTTTCTCCTTTTGTCCCCTTTCGTGGCCACCAACCCGGATATCCGATGCGTTTAAAGCATCCATCCCGGTTATGGCCTTCTTTGCCTCAAAAGGTACAATGCTCAACTTGTTCTCCAAAATTTTGTTTTCCTTCTTTATAATTAGGCTTATTTGGTTGTTGATCGGGGTTGGCATCGTTCTTGCTAGTTTTAATGGGTTTATCAGACATGGTGAAGGGGAAGAGAAAGAATTTTTCTGGTTTTAGGGTTGGTTTCTAGCCTGCTCTGATACCATGAAGATTGGATAATCAGAGATGTATATTATTGATCTCACAAAAATACAAGGGATATACAAGATATAAAAGGTCACGGTTTGCATCAATTACTCCTAACAGTCAAGAGCATAAAAAAGGGAAAATCACGACTTTGGCCATTTGAATTACGAGAATAGCCCCCTCCTGTCTCTTTGGAGAGACAATTCACGTTTCCCAAGCCATCTGAGACGTCTCCCGAGACGACTTGGTTCCCAACCAATAAAACAACGACACGTCTCCGGAGACGTCATTTTGCCGTGTCGTGAGTCCCGAGACGTCTCCGGTGTCTTGTTCGTCATTTCAGTTTCCCACGTCCCTCGTGATTCCCGATACGTCTCCTCCCTATATATACCTACCATACCTTCGTCCCATTCTCCGTCCCTAACTTCGTCCGAACTCCACCTCTACCACTACCCTAAAACTGTTTCCTTCTTACACAAGAAAATGGCACCAAGTCATTGGACGGAGGAACAAGAAATCGCCTTAGTATCAACCTGGCAACTTGTCGAAGAAAGCCCACACCCGACTAACAAGTGGTACCGAATTCTACATGAGTACAATCGGTTGGTAGGAGGCTCTAACCGAACCATCGATTCACTAAACCATATGTGGAATGACTTGAACACCAAGTGTCAACTCTTCAACGGGTACCACTATCGAACCCTTCGAGCGGTACATTCAGATATGCCCGAAGACGTGGCCATCAGATATACCAAAAAAGAGTATAAATCCAAGCAAGGCAAAGAATTCAACCACGTGTCCGCTTGGCAAATGATGAGGGACTGTCTTAACGCGTAGCCTAAGCCTATGTTTATTTTATTTTTATTATCTTTGTAATGTTTATATATTTATTTTATCTTTTATTAATCGAATTAATAATTTATTTAAAATTTTATTTATGTATTTTACCTTTAATTTTTTGTTGACTTTTAATTTTCATGAATGTTGACTTTTATTTTCATGATTCATTAAAAAAAAAGACATCACCGGAGACGTTTTTTGTTACGTTTGTTTATCATCCAGTCTCATGTCTGTCGATTATCTTGAAGCTCTGTTGCATGATGAACCGTTTGAGTTTATCGATTATCTTAACGCTGCAAAGTTTAAACTTTAAATAAATTCATCATTTGTTAAAAAAAAGGACGTCTCTGGAGACGTCATCGGAGATGTTTTCAGAACCTGGAAAAGATGTCACCGGAGACGTGTCGTTGTTTTATTGGTTGGGAACCAAGTCATCTCGGGAGACGCCTCAGACGGCTTGGTAAACGTGAACCATCTCTCCAAAGAGACGGGAATTGGCTATTCTCGTAATTTAAACGGTCAAAGGGTTATTCTCGTGATTTTCCCAGAAAAAATATATGGTCAAATATATTGAGGAGGGAAATAGGGATTAAAATAAGGATCTTATACAAGTCTTTATAAAAAATAATAAATAATAATTAAAAAAAAGTCCAATCCAAAACATAACCATTAATACAGGTATGGCTTACAAGAATATACAACTGATAAAATGTGTGGTAAAATGAAGGTATTCGTGTCAATAACCAAAAGCAAAATTCAACTACAAACACTTTTTCAAACAAACATAATTTTTTCTTATAATAATATTCAATAATTCTTCTCAAACGCAACAATATAATCTAATGCAATCAAAAGCTACATTACAAATTCACATTAACATTTCACTTCAATCACTTGCAATGTTCCTTCTAAAGGTCAGATTTTTAACCCCAAGATTCTTCTTGATTGTTAATTTTTCCATTAGTTTTGCATTGTAGATGAAATTGTATGATGGGTTTATTATTTTCTTGATTTTTTTTTTAAAATTTTTTGCATATGGTTTGATGCAGGCATGGAGATCAAGTGCTTTTGGGGTTTATGGTTACCTTAATTTTACTAAATCTGGGTTCTTGTAAGTATATTAAGTTGATTTTTCTTAGTTTATTGTTATCTGAGTGTTGATGTTTACATGTTTCTTTGTGGTTATTGTTAGTGAAATTAAATTTAATAAACAGGAATACTTGCTAATAATAGCAAGTAACTATTTTTTTAATTTCCATTTTGGTCTAAGTTTGAAATTTATAAAATAATAATAATAATAATAATAAGATTTTATTCAAATTGGATTTTAATAATCCAAACTGACTGACGGAAAAGATGGGCACTTCTAGTTTTCACATTTGTTGCCATGTACAATATGGAGATGGGCTAAAAAAATGGGTCAGGACCCGTGCCCGTAACCGAACCTGATATATACCCGGTTTGGCCATACCTAGCCCTACTTGCAGCGGGGTTCCATACCGGGTTTTGACTGTTTGGCCATATACGGTTTCATACCCGGGTATAGCGATTGGGCATACATTTGACCGTTTATAAGTGTTAAAAACAGCTATGTAGCTATTTATAGTCGTTTGCTTGTACGTCGTTTCAAAATAATTTACAACATTCTGATTGTCATAAAAATCAATGACTTGTTCATGACACGCAGACGCATTTACTTTTCGTTAAGAGTGAGATTGTCCTTGGTAACGAAAGCGAAAGTTAAAGAGTGTCATTTGGATTATTATTGGTGATGGGTCATAATTTGGATTTATAAAGTTCAATTTGCCTTTGCAAAATGATACACTTAGAGTAAAATGAATGTGATTCAATTTGCCTTTGCAAAATTAACCTATGTCTTTATCATAGGTTAATATAGTGGTTCAAAACTAAAATTTGTGTCTTGACACACATGTTTCCAGGGAACACTCCAAGAATTTCAATCCAGAAGATATGGCTAGACGAATAGATGGAAAGAATTGCATAGTAACCGGAGCTAATTCAGGAATCGGTTATGCCACTGCCCATGGTCTTGCATCAAGGTTTTCTTCTTATCTAAAAGCTGCCCGTTTTTTATATAATTTATACTAAACTGACAAAACAATATTTTTGAATCTTGAGAATCCAGAGTTCGATTTTGATTTTTGGATAGACAAAGTATTTTGCATAGTCTCAAACGTTTCGTTTGTATTGTTTTGACTCCGATACCAGAGGAGCAACGGTGTATATGGTTTGTCGAAATAGGGGAAGGGGAGAAGATGCAGTCTCTAAAATTCAGTCGAGCACCAATAACCAAAATGTTCACTTGGAGGTATGGTTTTCGGCTTTTTTCTTTATCTTTATGGTACCCACGCATCGTGAGGAGTCTACTTTTGGATTTAAGTGTCGAATGGATTATTAGATGTAAACATTGTTGTTTCCTATAATGACTAGATATTAGATGTGACTAGATGGGTAGGTTATGTACCCCCTTGTCTTTTGGCTATCAACGTCACCACCTGATGCATGATAAACCGTCCGTCATTTTTAACGTTATTTTCACGAAATTAGTAAAGATAACGTTAAAACTAGTGTAACTTTACTTTTGCCCCCTGAGGGCCACGCATATACATTACTTCCCAAATCTGTTATGAAATTAACACATTTTACCTTTCCAACACCAAACATGTTACCTATAGTACTTAATATGTGAATTGATTTCCTTGCATTATATTTACCATATAAATAAAGGCCATGGTATATATGACTTGTAGGTCTGCGATCTTTCTTCGGTCGACGATGTCAAGTCTTTTACCTCCAGATTTAAGGAAAAGGATATTCCAGTTCATGTGCTGGTAACCGCCTTTACTCCCATAAATGATAAAATGCTAGTTACTGTATTTGGTATTGGTATCTTTAATGTTGCACACAAGAAAATTAGGTGATTGGAGTCTGACATTTGACTATTTAGAAGTCAACATTTGACTTTTTAACAGTCAAATGGATCAGCTTTAAACTGCAATCTTTGTTATTCTCTTCAAAAATAGTTCAGATAAAGTGACATAAAATGTTAACAGGTCTCCCTTTTAGAACAAAAGTGTAAAAAGCCAAAAGTTGAGGGACTAAACGATAAACGTGTTACTTGTAACCAATTTTCATTTTCCAAAGGACCCAATTTAAGTTTGTTTAAGCAGTAATAATAATATTGCACCCATAATAATGCTGCAAGCCATTTGACAATGCTTTAGAACATTCTATAATTCAGAACCCTATATTTTCTAGGTTAACAATGCTGGCATACTTGAGAACACACGAGTAACGACATCGGAAGGGTATCTATTCTTGTTCCCTTTCGCGAACATTGCACGTTTTATAGCCACTTAATTGACAATACTATTTTTTTTTCCAAATTTTTGAAAAAAAAAAAAAAAACAGATACGAAATGAATTTTGCTGTGAACGTACTAGGGACTTATGGCATGACGGAGCTAATGCTTCCATTGCTTGAGAAATCTCAACCTGATGCCCGTGTTATTACAGTGGCTTCGGGTGGAATGTATACATCTCCCTTGACCACAGACTTGCAGGTTCATAGAATTTATTTTCTGTTTTTTCTTTTCTTTTCTTTTCATTTTGTGGGTCCCACTTACCTGCAAATGAAAAATGATACGCACTTCTGCAGTCTGATGAATTCGTTCTAATGCAGTTTAGCTGTGGCGAATTTAGTGGAGTTGAGCAGTATGCTCGCAACAAACGGGTACAGGTATCTTCTTATCTTCGTATCTGGTCTCTATGATATTAATATTCTTTTTACCATGAAAAAAATTAAGAAAAAAAAACAGACATGCGGACAGTGTCAACTAGAGGAGGCAAGATGGGCGGGACGGGAACGTGTGCAGTGTTGTAAAAATCTGCCTAGGCGCTAGGTGGTGACTAATATAGGAATAAGCCCATAGGCAGAGATCTGGCCGTTTTGGCCATTAGGCGGGCCCAGGCGGTGGTTTTTTTTTTTTTTATTTCTAAGTATTTCTTAGTATTATGTGTATATATCTTAACATATTTTCAAAAAACACCTAAATTTGTGTATATATATAAAATACGTATAATAATACCAAAACGCCTAATTTCTCCTAGTCCCGACTAGTCCCTAGGCTGGACCTCACCGCCCGCCTAGCACCTAGCGCCTTCTACAACACTGAACGTGCGTGGGTCAGAACTGTTCGGGTTGACCCACAGACACTTATTTTTTAATTAGTTGATGCTTTAATTATGAGTATGAAAAAATATATTACTGACTGCAGTAGTAATTAGTAGATCTAGATTCTAAATCTTTGAAACGGGTCGTTTACATGTTGAACATGTCCTTGTTGTAGGTAGCGTTGACAGAAAAATGGGCTGAAAAGTATGGTGACAAAGGAATCGGGTTCTACGCAATGCACCCTGGATGGGCTGAAACGCCTGGAGTCGCCACGAGTCTGCCTAGTTTTTCAAAATCGTATGTCTTGCTTTCCACATATCAATCCAACATTTCTATGTTTTAAATTCATCAACTATAAGAAATAACAGTAACATGATTGATGACATATCAAACTGTTAGCGGATCTAGAAATTGCTACTAGGGTATGTACTACACAATCGTGTAGACGGTTACCCATATTATGGTACCTGTCTAATGGACAGATTGTGAAACCGCAATGTGCATTAATCTACAAACCTTAACAAAAACACAGTCTACCGATTGTTTTATGAAGCTGAAACTAGTGGTTTGTCGGGGTGTTGACGTGTCAGTGGTGGTTCCAAAGGGGTTCTCGATGGATTTTCCGAAATATGTGTGTGCGCCAGGTCATCAATCGTATTACTAAAAACTACCATGTCAGTAACTTCTTTTAAACAGTGCCATGTCGGCACAAAACCTCCATATCAGCATTTTCTTTTGTAAAAATGTATATAGGTATTATGAAGTCAATCACTCTGTAAGAATATGGTTTTCTCATTTTGTTGTGAATGTAATTTCAGATTTGAAGGAAAACTAAGGACGAGTGAGCAAGGTGCCGATACTGTTATTTGGTTAGCTCTGCAACCGAAAGAAAAGCTAGTTTCCGGTGGCTTTTACTTCGACAGAGCCGAAGCCCCAAAACATTTACCGTTCGGTGCAACCAAAGGTTCTCATGCTGCTATAGACTCCATTGTAGATACCCTTAATTCTTTCATATGAAATTTTCCAAAATAACGATAAAGATTGGTGTATGATCTACCAGTTTACATGGGAACATTAAAAAAATTATGTGTTAAAAGTTTATACACGTGCGCGCACGCACACATGATGATCGTACATGTTCGGTTTGGATTACTCCTTTCAAAAGCGATGATTGGGTTTTAGACCATCATGTTTTCTTTTTCTTTTCGTAACACTTAGCCTGTGATGATGATTCAACGTTGGCCTCTACCTTCGGCTTATTCTTTCGATTTGGACAAGCTGGTCGTTCATCAACATCAATAGGGGTTCCATAATCCTCCACCGATTAAGGATCATCATTATTGAGGGCGAAAGCAGTAGTATACACGTCGGAATTAATGCTACCAAATTTGACCCAGACGTGCATGAAGCGCGTTATGCATATGCACTTTCCAAGGTTTAGAACTGTTGTCAGTTCATCTACATTCTTGAACATAGCCAATAAGATCAACTGATTATAAATAATTCTTTGAAAGCTGAACAAAAATAGTTTATACCTTAATAAACATACCTCATCATTCATTCAGTTGATCAAGTTCATCCTTCAATTGTTCAATATTCAGCCCCAATTGTTCATCTACTGTTGGTGATCAATTGTAATTTGTAAATGATAATCATTTAGTTTTCATACAACTTTCCGTCAATCATGCAAATTTGAATCAACTTCCAATTGCCTCAATGGCACAACCTCTTGGACTCCGCCAACCCTTGAACCTCTAAGATTCCCAGGTAGCACGAATCATAATAGATTCGAACAAACATGTACTCCACACCTTGTAACTTGTATTGCTAATGCTATCTATTGTAATTCCACTTTGGCCATAGATAAATCCAACAAAACTAAAACGACTTGATCACACTAAGATCATTGACATGAAAAGGGGTGAAATGATTTTGACGTGATTGTTTGTAATGGAATGTCAGATACAGGGTATGAAGATATTTAAAAAGGGTATCTACTGAGGAATTTACAGAGAGAAATACCGCACCATTGACTCATACTCATGCGCACGTGAGTGTGAAAGGCAAGGGAAACCTAGCAACTAAAATTGCGTTTATATAATTCAAGGTTGGACTGGCCTTCGTTAGGCTAGTATATGAGGGTTTGGGTGTCATGTCTTTTTAATATGTCTATTGTTGCTATTGCTACCGCAACCAGCGCCAAGAACTGTTTACGAAAAATGGTGACCAAGGTATGCAAGGGTTAACAATAAAGCTGACAAAACTGATCATATGTTGGTAAGCTATTTTTAGAATGTTATAAGCTTTTGTGTAAGTTTTAAAGTACTTAGGCTCAACACCAAGTGAGCTTAACAGGTATGTATGACCCAACTAATTTCCAGCTAAAAAATGCCAATATTTTATCACTAGTCATGTTTGCAAAGATGCTGCTTGTTATGCAAATACATACACTGAGAATATAAATGGTAACTTTTTTTTATTTTTTATTTTTTATTTTTTATTTTTTTATTTTTTGAAAAAAAAAACATGCAAATGAGAATATAATACTTAACAAAGTTGAGTTGCCCCTGCAAATGAGAATTTTGAGCTTCAAAAACCAAACATTTATTCATGGATCCAACAACTCTTTTGATTTGATACATAAACAACAGCACATCATGATCGTCGTCATCATCGTTTTCATCAAACTTCACAAGAAAATGATAAAAACCTCAAATTGAGCAGATTAATTATTAAAGCCTCCTCTTGATTATGCTTCAGATTCAGAGCATGTTTCGGATGTCCAGAGACTTCACGTCCGGCATTTCCTCATCATTGAACTCCTCCCTGCAAATGTTTTTGAAATATGTAAATTTTAAGAGGAAAAAAAGATAGAAAACCTAATCCACCATCTCATGAGGCCTGCTAATCTTCTATTTCGTCAAAAACTTAACAGTCGAGGCACTTTATTGTTTGCAACTTTAAAGCCTATATATATGAGCTGAGCCAAGTTATATGGATACTATGTAATTTTATCAAGGCTGATTGGATAGGTGATGTTGGATTGTGCGAATCAGGTTGTAAAAAGATTGTGTTTTGATGCCTCTGTTGTTTGAAGTTGTAAAAATACACCTTTAAAAGAGAGCAACTTTTGTGAAGAAAAAAAGGTCTTGTAACCGTCAAACTGCTTGGTGCAAGGCATCATCACCTACTATAGCAAAATCTCCATATAGCATATACGATTTAATATATAAATAACCTAATACAAGTACACAACCTAAAGACCTATCTATATGTACAACCTAAAGAATCACAAAATCTGTCCATGCTCAAGAGGCGCTCCGAAATCGCTCTATTCAGGTAAGCACGCCACCTCATGCAGTCGTCTCGCCTAAGGGTGCATCGTGCCTAGGCGCATCTTTTAAAACAAGGTTAAAAGTATATAAACCCAGCCAATGGTCCAATATTCAACCTGAAGATTTTGAGCTCAAGAAGCCACAAGGTGATCCCCAATCTGGCCAATCATGTCAAGAGAGGCTTCAAGACTATCTAGCCCGGACTTTGACTCAAGTCGAAAATACCATTCTTAAGTTGAAAATTAGCCATGTGGGTTCCAAAATTTCTTTGTGTTCTTTACTTGATGCTTCAAGACATTTACTACGATTTTTATGGAAGTGGAAACGTACCTTTTCTTTTGTGTTTCCATAGCTTCAAGAGCATCCTTCTTCAGCTCTTCAAGTTGTGCCTTGGCAATCTTTTTCTCCAACTCTTCTTCATATTTAGGCAAGTCTTCCTTGCGTATGCCGAGCCTAAGACATCGCAGATAAACACCGTGAGTTTAACTTATTTTAAATTTAATGATGGTTGACTGACTTTACTGTTCACTGGTCATAATAGGAGCGTAAGGTCTTTTGGAAAGTCAAGTTGACTTCATTGCAGGGGTTGGGAGAATTTGTTTTTTCGTGCTTTTTCACAAAATAGTGGTGTGACTGTTTCAACCGATTTACTTATAGAATCGCTTTTTAAAAAAGGTATAATACTGTTGTACTAATATAGTTTGTCATCACACTTAACACTCATATTTTTCATAAACAAAAATTAAAAATTACAAAGCAAAAGCGTTTTTGGTCAACCATACCAGCACAACGCCACAACTTATCTTGTTACACAACCTGCAAGACCCAACGACTGAACTAGATACATGAAAAACTTATTTTTCTGAACTGTAAAAGCTTACTTTTGGTTGATCTTGTTAAATTCTTCTGTGAGGAGAGCCATCCCCTTCTTGTCATTCCTCATAAGTGGCTTCTTAATTTCCTTCTCAACTTTCTCTAGTGCATCAAACATCATAGCCTCAGCACCTAGCTCATCCGTAAGCCCTCTCCTGCAAATAATATTTATGTTTCAAACAACTATAAATTCTTTCAAAAAATACATCAAAACTATCCAAAAACTTTCCACGAATACATCAACTATCATAACTAATAGGATTCATTTTAAGTTGAAGGAATGGGATCGGTAATTTAAAAAAAAAAAGACATACTTGAGTCGAATGTCCTTCAAGGCCAAAAGATAAGATCGAGCATCCTGGATTCCAGCGGTTCGTTGCTGAATGGTAAATTGGATCCTTTGAGACTCTGAAAATAGATCTGCCCTGTAGACATTGATGACAAATTTAACAGCAAAACAAAATTATTCAACAGTATCTTATATTATCGACAATGGCATATGCATGTAAAGCAAAATGCACCTAATGAGAAAGAAAATGAAAAGAAAACGTTGTCAAACTTAACAAAAAATACTCAACCATGTTTTACAAGCCCTCAATTTCAAATACATGTTGAGCATTTTTTTCTTAATTCAGTAGTGAACAGATATTATGAAAACCAAAATATCATAACTCTCGAGAACTTACTTTTCCCTTACAGTCTTCATGACTTTGGCATACTGTTCAACTGCTGTAGGATCGTCAGGATCAATAGTAATTTTCTCTTTGCGGAGAACCCCAATAGCTGTCTCGAATTTCTTCTTCACTTCAAGAAATATGCCCTTCAACATTTCTACACATGCGTGTAAAGGTATAACCATTAATAATTTCATAAAAAGCATAAGTTATAACTTTCATGTGACCTAATTACTTTACAGTATCTGAATTCTAAAGATTCAAAAGTAGCATATTTAAAAGCTGCTGAAAGAAATATACAATTCCATGTCAACTCACCATCGCCCTTGAGAGCTTTAGGAGCGGCCTCTTTGGCATAGAAGCGAACTGCAACTGCTTGCTGCTGTGGTTGCAGAACAGATTGACTGCCATATAACTGCACAATGACAGATCAATATGTTAAACACATAACAACTAAAACCATATGTTGTACATAAATATGCACATTCCTGATAATACCACAGAGCAAAAAAAGTTTTAAAGGTTATATTTCACAAAAAAATTCCTTTCTAGTTACCTGTCATACTAAAATGCAGAATGGAAGAATATAACTGCTAAATCCATTTGATATCCATAATAGGAATATAGGAATAAAAAAAATTCCACAGTTCACCCACAGCTGTTTGGAAGAGCCTGGTTGTAGCATCGGGGTAGTTGATTGGTTATTTGGTTACGGTCTTGTGAATAGACCAACTTCATAGTTACGAAAACATCAATAATGCTTTCTAGTTTAGTGCTCATATAGAAATTGTAAGCCACAAGAATACATACATTATACAGATTTCAAACCTTAATAATATAGTTTCTTAATAAATTAACCATGCCATACTCTGTTTATGTTTAGTATTCTGTTTACAGAACTTGTAAAGTAAACCACAAAAAAACTATTGCATGTTTGGTTGTAGTTAAGTTTCAGAAGGATAATTAGCCCACTCTACATCCGCACACTTCAAGAAGAAAAAATATAGCCTAGTAATCACTTTAAAGCTATCTAAATTTAATCGAGCCCTTTCATCAAAAACTCAAAAAAAGAACAATTAGGCTAGACTTCCACAGGCTCTAACCAAACTAAAACTCCCAAAGAAGATGTACAGCATGAAGATTACGTAACCAACATAAGTAGAGTTGTTAAGTTTAAAACAATACCAATCATGACGGTAAAATAATTTCTTTTAAAGGCTTGTTAAACAAGTATGTCAAAGAACGGCTCACCTATGAACAACAAGAACACAAATCATGACGGATAAGTTACTTTAACTACTATATTGCATGAAAGAGAGGTGCAATGATGGAGTTGTTTCAATGATCAGACCTTGGTTTAAAAAAGCGTGAGGCGCTCCGAGGCGTTTTGGTTCCAAAATTCAAGGCGCGGGGCTTAAAGCGCGAGGCGAGAGCTTCACGTATGTGAGGCGCCCAAGGTAAAAAAGAGTAAAAAAATATTTATACAAGTGAATACTATATATTCTACTTGTTAATCAATCCTAAAAACAATAACATAATTATAAACACACTTAAACACTCCATTAAACAAACACTTAAGCCGAAACACACTTAAAAAACTTTAAAAAAAAACCCTGATTTGGATTTTTGGCCCAAAAAAACCCTAATTTTGACTGAGGCGGCGCCTCAAGCGCCTTGGCGCCTCACAGCGCTTCATGTAGTTTAGCGCCTCAGGCCAAAAAAAGCGCTTTCCTAGCGCCTCGGGAGAACAAGGAGCACAACAAGGATCAGACCTATAAAAGGGAGAACAAGGAGCACAACAAAACTATATTGAGGGATGATGAATCTAAAATGGGACCATCGTGCGCATAGGTCATGTTCTGCAGCAAGTAGCTATGTAAGTTAGGTTTCTACTTTGCAACTCATTGTTTACTTTAAGTTTAAAAGTTCATATGCATTACTGTTACACACATTAAGTTACATCTTGATTCAAAACTAAAACCTCTTGCTTCAACCGTTTTTGGCGCTTGGGCGATTTTCTAAGCGATGCATATTCAATGTGCTCCTAATTCCCGGGTAATTATAGCGCAGTCCATGTGCAATTAATACTGTTCCTCATATTCTGCAGTATTTATATTTTATAGGCATATTACCAACCGATTATATCACTAATTAATCCAGAATTCCAGAAATCAGTTCGAATTCTTAACCAACTTATTATGAAAAGATTTAGCTATGCTTCGGTGTACACAGTGCAGTGCTTTTTGTTCTCTGATATTATTCTGCATATAAAAGTTTAGAATTTCTGATCCAAATTAATATTTCTATTCTCTATTAATGTTGGAATATTTTGGTATTTGAGATGATTTTGGTACTACTTTATGTTGAAGATTACGGTATTGGAATATTTTGGTATTTGAAGAAAGTGTTATTTTCCATTACATAATATATTTAATTTTTTTTATTTAAGTACACTTTTTACTTCAGGCCCACGCTTTTTTGCACGCCTGCGCCTTTCTCCTAGGCCCTAGGCGGAAAGCACCTCACACCTCTGATAACTACGGCTTCAACCAGAAAGAGATTTCTTCACACAACTGAAAGAATGCGTTTCCACATCACATTAGATTTGGATGTGCTGATTGATCATGTTAGTAAAAGTATCATGTATCACTAGGGGTCTAGGGCTGAAGAAAGCATTTTTCCTAAAGTTCTATAAACATATTATTCCGAGTATGCCGTAAATGCAAGGCTGTAAAAGGCGCTAGGCGCTAGGCAGGCGGTGGGGTCTAGCCTAGGGACTAGTCGGGACTAGGCGGGACTAGCCGGAATTAGGCGGAATTAGGCGTTTTGGTATTTCTATATGTATTTTTTATATATATACGTATATTTAGGTGTTTTTTTAAAATATGTTAAGATATATACACATAATAGGGGTGTTCATCGGGTTTGGTTTTCGGTTATCGGGTTATTCGGGTCGGGTTATTCGGGTTTTCAGTTGTGAAAATATTACCCGATAACCGACCCAATCTAGTTAAATGGTTATCGGTTATGGAGTTAATCGGGTTCGGGTTTTTCAGGTCGGTTTAAATGGTTATCGGTTTAATGGTTCGGGTGTTTGAGTTACATATTTCTAACCACTTGGGTTGCGTATTTCTATCCATTTTGGCTACAATATGTGTAAAATAAAACCACAACATGAGCTACAATATTTAGTTGCAAATTTGGCTACAAAAACACTACTCCGATATACATAAAAATATGGAAATTGGATCATTTTGAATTATTCGGGTTATTCGGGTCAACCCGAGTTATACAAAACTAATCCGAAGACCAACCCAAAAGACTCTAGTCGGGTTCGGGTATGCACTTAATCGGGTTCGGGTTAATCGGGTAAGGTAGTTTTTCGGGTCGGGTCACTTCGGATTCGGTTCGGTTATTGGTTATCGGTTAAAAAGAACACCCCTAACACATAATACTTAGATTAATGGTTTTTTATAATATGTAAAATAATACTAATACTAATAATAATAATTAATGGGTTTTTTTATAGAAAACAAAACAGATATTAGTCATGGGCCACCCATGTGTTTTAGTAAATCAGGTTAACAGCCCAAACCAGCCCAGACCAGCCCAATATTTGACATAATTAAATTAAAAAGAGACAGGTAGGGTTTTTGTGCCTCCTTCTCCATGCTATCTTTCAAACTAGAATTAGGGTTTCCTGAAGATGTCAGCCGCCTCCTTTAGACCTGCTCTAAACGACTACATCAGGTACTTCCCCTCTCTATCTACCCATCTACCTTCAGTTTCAAGAAATTTTTCAGATCTTAGTTGACCACGGGCCACCCATGTCTTAGAAGTTTGTCGAATTTAAAAGAAAAATACCACCGCCTAGGCCCGCCTAGGACCGCCTAGGACCACCTAACGGCCGCCTAATGGCCAAAACGCCCAGAACTCCGACTAGGGCTTATTTCCGATATTACCTTCAGCCTAGCGCCTAGGCGCCGCCTAGGCGGCCGCCTAGGACGCCTTCTGCAACCTTGCGTAAATGTACATACTACACCACATAACTATTTACTTTAATCCATCATACCCATTTCAGACCAATTATAAACACTGCTAACCACTTATTTTCCGAAAAAATGTTACCGTACCATCAAATCTAAATCTCAAACAAGCAAACATATCAGCATAATCAACATCGAGAAACAGATATCCTACGCACTTAATGTATGATCAAGTACCTCTTCTATAGAAACATCTACAACTGTTATAACAATTTATATAATAAAAAGTCAAAAACAAAACTTTCGATACGTACAAATCGATCTAAAGTGTATAGGAAGTAAAAATACGTACAATAACAACAAAAACATGGATAATATGATAAAATGGAAGAATTGTTTAAGTGTAGAAGGAAATTGATGAAGAAGATGAGAGGTTGGGTACCTGACGAGCAGATCTGGATAAAGCTCGAGCCATATGAATTTGTGATTGTTTGGAAAATGTTGAGCGGCTGCTTCCGTTTGGTTGCTGTTTAGGGCTCAGGGGTTGATCTGAATGATAATTTAGGAAGGTGAGCGAAGTGGTTGATGAATGGAACGACGTCGTATATAATAAAAAAAATTAAAATTTGGTAATTTTTTTCATTTGAATTTAGGGATTATGATTGAATTAAAACTAGAATTAAGCTCCCGCATTCCCGCATTCGGCGAGGGCTTAAAGTAATGTTAGGTAAGAGTCAATGTCATATTGTTGCTAACAACCATAAATACAAGAAAAGCTCGTAAAAAATAAAAGTAAACGAAATGTGAACGTAAAACCGATGAACAATACACGCTCGTGGCAACGTTTTAATGCGTAAAATTAGGCCGAAACGTAAAACAATACATGACTATTTTTAAGCATGTTTTTCAGGTACTGATGCATAGGTTTTGAGAGTGTGTTTAGAATGCACTACTATGGACATGATGTTGGGACCATAAAACTTTATAACTTATGAAACTATGTTTTAATTTGTAAAACAATGTTTATGTAATTTCGCTTCATCTTGGTTATGACATATTTTTAAACTTTCTTAAGACCAGAAACTTAAATATGTTTGACTAGAAGATGGTTGCAAGATATTCATACGTAACTATGTGTGATTTGCTAAACGTTGTGGTAACAACTTCCGTTACCTCATAACTTGCTTTCCGTTGTGCGTTGTCAGTGTGTGATAAATGATACGACTATTTTGAACAAAACCATAAATTAATACTAGTTTATTAATTTAGAATGTTGTTCGCGATAAATGACCAACGTATATTAAAATAAGGTATTTAAAATCTATCGGGTTGAGAGTTGAAAGGAGTTCAAATATTTCGCAAACAAATAGTAAAATGGGTTATACTAAAACATACTATTAGGATGACATTACAATACTGATTTTCTATGGGATTTTTTTTTATATTTTTACCGACTAGTTAAAGTATAGTGGATGACTTGTGTCATGCCACAAGTCATCCACTATACTTTAACTAGTCGGTAAAATATAAAAAAAATCCCATAGAAAATCAGTATTGTAATGTCATCCTAATAGTAATACTCGAATCAGTCTTAACAATCCCATGTTAACGGCTCACCGTGCATTGGGCTTATGGATGTGGTAAGAGGTAAAGTCGCGCTTTCCAACTCAGTTGGGTCGTCTTTACACGTTAGTATTAAGGACCAATATCGCTTGATTATTCAAGTGGGCAAAGTTGGGTAATCCTACCCAGGCTAGACAATATTTTTAATATTTGTTGATCGCCCCAAAACGGGAAAGCTGTGTAGGTGACACAACTGGTAAACTACATACCGACGTAATAAAGATAAAGTGAATACTGATAAGCCAATCACTTTATATTTATGAAACATGATCTCTACCATAATTAATAAATTTTTGGGTATTATAAATTATGAAATTTTTAAATGACAGAATACTAAAAACTGTTTTGTTATTTATATATTTTGTAGATGTTGATTCCAGATCCTCGTGTTGATTTAAAACAATCCAAACTTATTTTATACTACAAATTTCTCCACTTGATACTACAAATTAAGAAAAGTTCTAGATTATGAGAATAAGTTGTATGTGCTAGATGAAACTTTACCGCCTAACCCCACCTCCTCCTTCAACCACAACCATCTCTTCCACATATCATCGCAACCCAAAACACAATACATTTCCCTACCCTGACAAACTTCTCTAACACGTTCCCAAAACCATTCCCTCTAACCGTCAACCCGTAATTTAATAAACCATCTGATCCAAAACCCGAATCTAAATCTGAATCCGAAGGTTTGTAGCTTCGATCCAAAACCCCGAATCTAAAAGTTGGGTTTGATTTTAGTGAAATCTTCAGGTTTGTAGTTGTTCTAGGTTTCCCTTGAATATTCAATTGGGGGGTAATTTTAGCTGTTCTTGGTTTGCCTCGAATATTCAATTTGGGTTTTGATTTTAGGGAAATCTTCAAGTTTTGTAGCTGTTATAAGTTTGCCTTGAATGTTGAATCTTGATAAAGATAAAGGTGTAGATAGTGAATTGTTTTTCAAATTTCAAATGCGTGGAATGGTTGTGTGGGGTGTTGGTGTGTTAAGAGTTTTGAGGTTGAGAAAGACGGTGTTGGTGTGGTTATGGCGTGGTGGTGGGTGATGGCAGGTGATGATATGGCGGTGGAGGTGGTAGTGAGGGTGGGACTTCAAAGAGAGAGAGTAAAGATTGTGTCTGTGTGTGCTTAGAGAAAGAGAGATCCATTTTAAAAAGTCTTTTCTTTTTTAATTTTAATATGGTTTTTAAATAAATGGGTAAAAAAAACAATTCTACACTCCACTTAACGATAAGAACTAATTGGGTTAAGACTAAGAGCATTCACAGTAGCTTCCCCATCCCTATTCCATCACAACCAATCACAACCACATATTACATTAAAAATCCTTACAGTTTCTCTCTCCTCCACTTACAACCACTTTCAACAAATATTAAAAAATAAATACAGTTTCCAGTTTTCCCCAAAAGATTCCCAAATAATCCCAAATATACCGATAAACAGTACATTTCCCATTTTTCTTTACTCACAACTACTTCCAACCCCATAAAAAATTATAGGGTTTTCTCTCACAGAATTACAGGAGACCAAATGGCAGTGCTCTAAAAGACATATAGTGTATGATTTTGAAACATAAAGTATACGTCTTATCAATTTTAAAGGTAAATGACTTCCATCAAATCTAGAGGGTGTTTGGGATTGAGTTTCAAAACAACTTATTGACTTATTAGCTTTTCCAAAAAGCCAATAAGTCAATAAGCTGTTTGTGTAACCCAAAAGCACTTTCTGTTTTGACTTTTGGCTTTTGGCTTTTAAGGATGGAAAAGCTGTTTTTGAAAAGTTAGAAATCCTGGCTTTTAGCTTTTGGCTTTTGACTTTTGGAAAAAAATTACAAATTTATCATCCACACAACCAATATTCACAATAAGTTTTGCGAAACACTTAAAAAAATAATAATCTATTTGTTTTTGACGTTTCTCATCTTAAAAGCTAATCCAAACACTTTTTTTAAAACTCCTTTTCAAAAAGTCATAAGCCAATAAGCCCTTTTGACCAAAAGCACTTTTGCATCTCCAAACTCAGTCCCAAACACCCCTCCTAGTATAAACGTTACAAAATTTGTAATAAGAACCGCAGTTGAGCCCTCGCATTTCGTCGAACACTTGACCTGCAAAAAGAAAAACAGACACAATAACTTGTGTAAGATTATAATTATTACCATGGATGATCAGAGTAAGCTCATCGTGGAGTTAAGATCTAAGCTATCTTCATTCCAAACCAGAGTAAAGGTATAATATTAATTTCACCTTTCGATTAATCCCTATCGTTTTTTTACCTGTTATTCGGTTTCAATATCCGTTTAATTTTTAGGAACTGGAAGCAGAGAATGCCAAATTAACATCTATTATTTCAACCTGCACTTGCCGCCACGAGGTTCGTTGTTTATGCTTTTGTCACAATTGTTTTTTTTTAATTTAATTTTATTTTATTTTGTGTTCTTGTTTAATCTTCACTTATATTATGTTGATAAAAAAAGGAAGAAAGTGATTATGCTGGTAAAGACTAAAAGTAACATATATCCTGATAATTGTGTTGCATTGTATATAGAAGTCCAGTACTAGATGAAGTGGCCATAATAGCATATTTATTATTTATCTGCTTTATTCATGTAGGCAAGGTTTTAAAAATCCCGATTAATCATCGGTGATTAATCGCTAGCCCCTCACTTTAATTATTAATTTTGAGTCAATCACTCAATTAATAGGTGTCGCGTCAATCACCGATTAGTTGGACCAAATTGGTCCTAGTCGGACCTAAAAAACTCAAAATTAGGTAAAAAATGAATTTGAACGGGTCAAAACTGGAGCAAATCGATTATATAAAACAACTTCTTACCTCAAAATTGGATGATAATCCATGATTTAGAAGCAAAATCGATGAAACTCCATGAACCCTAGTTGCTTCTTATGGTTACTTATTACGATGAAAGAAGGAATGGGGAGGAAAAAACGGGATATGGTGAACGATGGAGGTGATTAGGGTTATTTAAGTTTAGGTATTTTAATATTTAACCCCCCCTCTATATTCACTAGTTTATATTTGCCCCCTAAACTTCTAAATTTATACATAAGGTATAAAATTAGCATTATATATGTATAAATTTGGAAAAGTATATATAAAAATCCAATCCGATTAATCCTAGTCGGTACCCCACCGGCCAACTAGCGCCTAGCGAGTTCTACAACACTGCATGTAGGTCAAGCACGTCATTATATGAACTTAAAACTCTGAAAGGATACTTGTTTGCAAACTCTCTTCCCTGGGGATAGGGATAAGGTTTGCCTACATCCCAACCTCCCCATCCCCAGACCCTACCGATAGCTTTGTTATTTGTGGGATTTAGTGTTTACTGCATATGGTTGTGTTTTTTAATCAAAGTGATTTTGTAAAAACTACGTCTACGTTATGAAAGTTGGTTTTCACCCCTTGTGTAGGTGGAAGAAAATCTTGATACTGATATTTCTCACGAAAATCCGTCTGCTATAAATTTGGAGAAATTGAAGTTAGGAAAGTGTGTTGGGAATGGAAAAAGGAAGCCGAAGAAAAAACTGGCAGGTCAATGTTTGTTTTATACTAGTTGCTGAGTTCGATAATGTTTTATTTCTTTGAACATCCAAACAAAACTTTTATTCCCATAACGGACCCGACCATAGCAAGACACTAAGCAGAACCGCAATACACCATATTACAACATACATAGTCAAAACAACACCAAAAAGCCAATACCCAACATATATTTATCTGTACCCATTTTGAGCCCCAAGATTCACTTAACCCCCATTTTAAACCCATTCTGGTAAAATTACTGTGAATCACATGCGGTACAACGCATGTGATGGTCATTGACTCATTTGCAAGATTGAAGAGGACACAAAACATCATAAACATCGAAATCTTTTGATGCTGTATCTTCTATATTTGTTTGATGGAATAGTCTTGCTAATGGTGATACTAGTAGAAATTGAAGAGAAGCTGGGGTCACCGCTTTTTGATAAGAGAGTGGATACTGTTCAGATTTTCAGTGCATATGTGTTACTTGTACTTTTCTTCGTCTGTTGGTGGTTTTATTAACTTGTATCTCAATCATAAAAAACTTGATGCAAAGTTATTATGTGTGTTACATCAATAAATTGTAAAGCTTCACAGAATCACAGGTAAAGCAATCTCGAAAACTTGGCTTTTGATTTTACTAAGTTTAGGCTAATTAGATCTCTAGTTATCCAACAGCAAACCAAAGTAATATATGATAAATTAATGCCTAGTTATTCATTAAGTTATCTTGTTGACTGCCTGTTGTGAAGATATTTTCTTATTAAAGCTTTAGTAATGTAACCTCCTACGGTCTTTTTTATGATATGCACGTTTTCCTACAGATTATGACTTGAACTCAATGAATCATCACTCACAGAGATTGGTGGCTCTGAAAATTATGTATTTTGGGCCGAGGTACACAAATGATGCTTTCTTATAATCTCCTCTTTTTAGTAGTTTACTTACAGTGTGCAGTGCAACATGACAGGTTCTATGGTTTTGCATCAGAAGCTCAGATGGATCCAACTGTTGAGGTCTGTCTGTAGATCTTTGACTTAATCTGCTTGCTATTATTGTTATTACACAAAAAGCAATGAAGTTTGCTAGTTTGTTGTCCATTATCTAATATGCCACCGCTTAAATGAAGTTTAGTAAAATGTTTTAAGCGACATCATGTGCTAAGCCTTCTCATGATACCATGCAACCTAACTTGGAAGTCTAAATATTTGACACTTTATATTTATTATAAAGGATTTTAACAGTTTGGAACGCTATTTTCTATCGTTGTTGCAGTCAGAACTTTTCAAAGCCCTTCAAAAGACAAGACTTGTACTTGGTGACAGGAAGGATTTGCAGTATTCAAGATGTGGTAGAACAGATAAGGGTGTTTCCTCGGTGGGCCAAGTAAGTTCAGAAAAGAAGTAAGTTTCATATTCTTAGATTATTATATTATACAAAAATACGGTAATGCTACTATGCTAGTGATAGGTACTGCAATAACCGGTAGCTTATCTGGTTTTGTATATGTAGTTTATTTGTTTTGTCCCACCGGTAGCTTATCTGGTTATGTATATGTAGTTTGTTTGTTTTGTCCCACATTGGGTACATGAGCTTTTATTATGGTCTTTCCTGAGCATATTTATAGGCCAAGAATCTATAATTTGTCTAACATTGCGTCTTTTAAGATTTGTTGAGATTGTCACACTTAGGGACTAGGGAGCATCCTCTTTCTTCTTGCAATCCTAATCATGATAATTGTTTTATGCAGGTTGTTGCTTTATTATTGAGGTCAAAACAGAAGGAACCTGGAGGCGATACCTCTGAGGGACTTGTAGATGAAGGACCTGATGGTACTTTACACTCTTTTATATTAAATTTTTTGTTTAAGTTTTGATTAAACTTTTTATTCCATAAAAAGCAATCTCATCTATGGACTCAGATTCTAGTACTCCTTTGAGTTTTACATGTTCAGTTTTCTTTTGCCACTCGTATGGATATTTAATCTGCGCTCTCTGGCCATGAAAATCAGAACTTTTTCACTATGGATTACCCATACTATTTGGAACTTTTGTTTTTGCAAACTTTAGATATTTATTCATCAAAGAAAAAGTAATTATTTGTTGTATATTTAGAGCATCTTCTAAAAAGGACTGGTGGTGGTGCCTTGAGTACACGTTGTCACCAAGCTTCATGCAATTCCATATGTTAAAACCAAATATGGATCACCAGGAGTTGTAAATACATGATATTGTGTCATTTTGGGTTAGTTAGTTCCTGATATGAATATACAATAATCTGGGCCAGGAGATAGTTGCAACGATTAAAAGAGAGCATATTGCTTTAGCAATCAACCTAAGCTCTTGGCTTGACCTTTATGTCTTTAAAGTTTAAATCTTTTGGATCTTGTGTTCTTGTTAAGTGTGGACTGTGGAGTTTAATTTGCTTAAAAATATGTCTGAACTACATATACATTGTGTTCTCTCTATTTTCTGTACTGTTGCTGTAATGCTGTGTTTGCACCCTAACATGGTAATCCGTATCCATACTTGGTCAATGATTTCTTGACACTTTTGTTTTGGTCTGTTTTTCAGAGGAAGAGCTGGATTATGTAAAAATACTGAATGGAGTTCTCCCTGATGATATTCGAGTAATAGGCTGGTGTCCAGCTCCAGTCAATTTTAGTGCAAGGTTAGGTGTTTTGCTTCTCATATCTTCTCGTTCATAATCTTTCTTTATTGCTCCTTTTATGGGCTGCAAGTTAGTTCTAATCTATTGTTTTATCTATTAATAACAATTCAATTCTTAATTAATATGTAAAAGTAAATGATTGATTTATGTGTTGTTTGCAGGTTTAGCTGTCTGAGTAGGGAATACATATACTTCTTCTGGAGAGAAAATTTAAACATATTGGTAATATGGTGTACCGAGTACCCTTAAATCCATTCCTTCTTATGAATTGTAGTTATTGAATATCTCTTTTACTTAAATTGATTCATCTATGATATATGATCTCTATAGGCAATGGAGAGTTCATGTAAGCGGCTCATTGGAGAACATGATTTCAGAAATTTTTGTAAGATGGATGCTGCGAACGTTCATAATTACAAACGACGCATAACATCATTTGATATTTGTCCCTGCAATGGAAGGTTTGAAACACATGCACGATTTATTATTATTGATCTTATGTTATATGCTATTTATTTATATTAATATTAATCTTAAAGCATATGTATTATCCTATAGCTTCACCATTTGTCTTTGTGTGCTACTCAAGTGCTCATATCAAGAACAGCAAAGTATACAAAACATAATGAAAACGCTGCTTTACATTATGATATCAGTTTTGTATGCAGTCTAAATATAGTTCCTTCTTTAGTAAATAACTTACTGCCTCTGGTTTAGCCAAATCAATGGCCATGAGGGTATAATTGTCTTTCATAGTCCTGCTGTAATTCACCATAAATTAAGCAAACATGACCTACCAAGTGTTGAGATGGATCCAAGTATCAGTCTACCAAGTGAGCATGATCATTAACTTAGGGAACGGCATTTAGACTACCTTTTCAGTTAATTTAATTTCAGTTGGGTTGTATAAAGACTGTTGCATAAGATCGCACACTTTGAGCTTACACGTGGATATGGACTGAATAAGTGGTTGGTTCAATTATAGATGTCGCATACTTGTATCACACTATCACTTCTACTCTAACGCTCAATCGCTCATAACTACATACGTGCTGCATAAGAAGGGGCTCCAATAAGTTTTGTTCTTTGCTTTCATGCATGTTGAAGTGTAGAAAAAGCAATAATTAGTTTACTAGAATCCCTTTAACGAAACAACAGTTGTTTTACTTATGTTGATTCATGCTAATCGTTAGAAACTTGGGATATATTAGGGCTAGGGTTCTTGGCTCTCTGTCTGTATATGTCCTGTATGGTTGTATATAGTTATATTTTGTATCATACAAGCCATCTCAATGAAGTATCTATTTTAACTTCACATGGTATCAGATACCATTAGAGGTTTTTATCCCTGCCATGCATCAACTCGGACGGCCGCCTTCCGCCGCCGTGCATTGTTTTCCGGCATGGTTGCTTTTTTGCATGTTCCACATGGTATCAAAGAATCAATAACCCTAACCTTAATAGTAATATATACCAACATTAATTACTAACTAGTGAATACACGTTTCTCATGTTTAACAGTGACCAGCTCATGTTAATGAAAATCAAAGGCAGTGCTTTCTTGTGGCACCAGGTTCGATGCATGGTAGCCGTGTTGTTCTTGGTTGGCCAAGGTCTTGAGTCACCTGATGTGCGTAACTGATTCCTTGTTAATTGGGTTCATCCCTCTTTTACATTTTATATATGATAATAAAATATGTAAACTGGATGCTTACTCTCTGGATTTGTAGGTTATAGATGTTTTGCTTGATGTTGACAAGACGCCTAGGAAACCTCAGTATAAAATGGCTCCAGAGGTTCCACTAGTTCTTCAATATTGTGAATTTGAAGGTCTCAATTTTAAGTGCTCCTCAGGTACTTGATCGGTTTTATAACCCCTTAACTAATCCTGCTAATAATAGAAGTTATCTTTTTTCATATAATTGTTTTCTACTGTGTTTGTGTACATTGTATCACGTAGATGCCAGGCGAGCTTTACAGTTGCATTTACAAAAGGAATGTCGGTCATACAAACTTCAATCTGCCATTTTCCAAGAGGCTCTACTGAGTCTTTCGAGCACTGAAGATGGTATTTTAAGTTTCAGGCGATTGGATTATAATTGTGGAACCTTCCTATAATTGCTAATAAGAGAATTAAATGCGTGCAGATGGAAGTTTAGCGAGTAATAAGACCAAAAAGAAAGTTTCTTCTCATGTTCCTCTTATGTCACGTCCTACTGAACGTAAGTCCCGTCTTTGGCCAATTTGCTTACTTTTTTAAGTTTGGTATTTTCACTTATTCAACTCACTGGCAACGTGCCATGTAAGGGTGGCACAATGGGCGGGTCTGGAGGGTTGTGTCACATGTCATAACGGGTTAGGGTAAGCAATGTTAACTCTATTATTTGAATCCAGTCGGCCCACAGACACTCGTTGGGTAGCTTTATAGTATGGCTTTTTTAGTCAACTCAATAGACACTTGTCTTTTGATTCATTGAACTCTATAAATAGTTCGCTCATTAATTATTCTTACAAAATTTGATTACTACATGATAATCTAACTTTTGAAGTAAAATGATTTAGGATATATTATGCAATTTGCTTACACTTGAGGCAACTTTTGACTCGCCTGACTCGTTCAGCCCTGTTTCCTGTTAACTAATTTTTAAGTTTGACCCTTTGACCCGTGTTTTTCTATATGATGCTCATTATTTTAAGAACTGCATGCATCCTTGCCATATGTTATTTTACTAAAATCTAACTATTACAGCATCTTATGATGAGAGGCGCGCAAAGTTGACTTTTTCAGTAGCAGCACGACACTAATCTGTTGTAGCTAAGCAAGATATGATATGCTTGTGAAGGTAAAAGCATCATCATCTTCTTCTTTGTGTTTGGTTTTGTGTTTCCATGTACCATTTATTTTTTCGGATTGTGATGCTTGTAGCTTCATTTTTATCTAGTTAGCAATTTATTTAGACTTACATATGTTTATCGTATCATGAAAACATACCTTACCCATGGCAGCATTCAGTTAAACATTCTTATAGAATCTGTACATCATAAAGTTATTGGGGCGAATGCATCACGTGTAGCCTTGTACTAGTGTTAAGCATGGTAGTGTATTTCTGTCAGCACAGTTTCCCATCCATTTGTGATCTAGTGTTGGTCTACATGCATACTTGCTTTAGTTTGGTGGATTCTTGACTATCGTGTTGGGCTGTTTTTCGTCACCCAAGCTTGAAATATGCCCTGAAAATAAGTGGAACCCTATAGAAACTGACCAATGGCCAAAGCCTCGAAACAAATGGTCATTTTGGTTTGGGTAAGAACAGGTTTTTGACAGAAATGGGTACTAGTCGAAAAGGGACGTTTTACAAAATTGAGTGTATTTTAAAGCAAACATTACAAATGTATGTAATCATGTTAAGCTGTGCCAAGATCTATTAATCATAATCATTTATCTGAGGTAGTTATAAAACTAAAACTGTGTTAGTCTTTCAGTCGGTCAATGAGTCATGTTTAGCTAATTTCCTAATCATTTATCCTTGTATAAGGTGTTGTTACTTAGCGGTTTAATACGCAAATTTTCCAGATCATGACGAAGAGCACACACTCCTGGTTTATGCCAGACCTGACGAATACAAATATGAACACAGACACAAACATAATCAATCAAAAAGGGTTAATGGTATGCAATACTCATAATCCTTAACAAATCCAAGAGAACATGTATGGAGTAAAGTTAGAAAATAAAAACGTAAACGTCATTTTCGTCCCTGTAGTTTGACGTAAATTGTCATTTTAGTCCAGTCTTTTTCGTGCAATTTTCGTCTTTGTCATTTTCAAAACATGCCAATTCAATCAAAAAAGTTAACCACGGTTGAAAAATAACTATGAAAATAACTATTAAAAGAGGGGTAAAACTTTATATTATACGTTTATTTTATGTTTCATTTTTTCCTTTATTAAATAGTGGAAAGAATGAATATTTAAAGTTACCATTTTACTTATCTTTTAAAAGTCAAAGTTAATAGCTGTTGCGCTTTTGGATTAAGCTGACATGGTTTGGAAATGTCATGGACGAAAATGGCATGATCTTTCTTTTAACTGAACTTGCAGTTTTTGTCAAACCACAAGAACGAAAATTGCAGTTTACTCAACTAAAAAAAGGGATGAAATTAATTTTGAAGCAAACGGAAACCACCTATTTGATAAAATAAAGAAGTTATTAGGAGTCCAGTGTCTAGGGTGAAAAAAAGAAGCGATTGCATCGAGTCTCGACTGTGAGGAACCCATCCACTTATTCTGACTCGTGTGGTGTTTTGTTATGTCAGTCCGATCCGAAATGATACTATTCCTTTTAGTTCAGCCTATATTAACCCTATGAAAAATTTAACTGCTCTAATATGCCATTTTAAATACCTATAATGAGCTGAGATTAAAACTTTAAGTAGATGTAGACGACAATCTTTGAAGTAGGCACTTATAGAGAGATTGCAAGATACGTTTTCTTTTATGTTTGCCAACCATGAAATGGTATTTTAATTTTTACTATAGTGTTATGTAGATACTTTACTAAAACACAAAGTTGGTTACTTTTTAAAAAATAAAAATAAGTATATTCATGTTATAATATATTATTGAAGTTCGGTAGAACTTGCATAAGTAAGACACTTTAATAGTGACTGGTGTTTAACATACCCCTACTCATTTTCATTGCAAGAGTGGGTCTCTAAATTGTGTTGGATGATAGGAACATGGATAGGACAACTTGTTTTCCGATTTGTATCATCAATCACCCAATTTTCATCGTGCGCACACACACATATTTATGTACGTTAACTTTTTACCTTATTTATTATTATTGGTGTTGTACCGAGTGCCGCCAAGTCAATGGTAATACCGAAACGACATTGATCGAATTTGTTATGTTTGTTATAACATGTACTGGTACTGTAACGAACTAATAGGGTATTCGATCTTCAAACGATCACATTGTTTCTGTGTTACACTTTTTTATTAATTTATTTTTTAACATTATTTTACTAATTTGATGAAAATAATGGTGAAAGCGGCGGATGTTCAATCAAGAGTCATGTGGTGACGTTGATAGCCGAAAGACAAGGGGATACAGTGCATTATATCTAAGGCTTGATGCAAAACTACTATCGAGTTGGTGGTCTCACTAGAAGTAACCTCTCTATTTCAACAGGGTAAAAGTAAGATTGTCTACATCTTACCCTTCTTAGAACCTACATCTGCTATTTGTGAGATTTATCGAGTTCGATGATGATGAGCTCACACCCACCTAATCTACTACATGGTTGATAGCGGGACTTGAAACTCTTCGTCTTTAGTATTTTGCGGTTTTGGTCGTTGGTGATCTTTACATAATGTTATGTTATTAAAAATTATTTTGAAGATAGTTTAATATTATAAATGATATATTTCATTAGATTTCAATCGTTTGGAGAATTGGAGGGACTTATTTTGATCGCATTTTAGACATTTTTTTTGGTCATAAATGTCAAACAATCTCAAAACGTGAAACAAAAAGTCAAACTGTTGGTAAACTATTTGGTTTTGTTCGGTTTAGTCCAATTCCATTTTATTTTTCTGACGGTAAAGCTTTGGTTTACAATGTAATTACAGCCACAGAGCCACTAACGGGTGGCTCGCAATTTAACCTAAATCGTCTAAACCATCCTTAGGGTGAGGGGGTGGCCACCACAAGTATCCAAAATACTAAATCAAGCCACAATGAGAAAGTGACACCTCATATTAACCCAACTCAACCCAAAACATCTCAATTTGGGTGGGGTGGTTACCCTTTTGAACTCACACTAATTTTATTTATTTTTTTAAAATCACAATTAAAATGATAAAATGTGATTGGTTGAGAGAAGTTTGACCATCATGAGACACACACAAAAGTTAACAAAACCACCCCACACCTCTCAACCGAATCCGAGTTCCCCACCTCAATACAACTACTCGGCCCAACCTACTCAAACCAGGGGGTGTGCCCCTTGGTACTCAAAAGAACTCGACGACCCATTCGAGTTCTCGACCCCTCTCACCCTTATATCATGGACCCTACACCTATTTGGCATATTATTTAAGTGCTTGGATCTATCGGTGTTTCAAACAGTCCAGGTTTTAGATAAATAGGTTTAATCCGTTAAAAATTTTTAACTTTTAAAAAAGTTAGAAACGCCCATACCGACCGAGGTTGCATACAATAGAACCAATCCAACCGAATTAGTATTCGGGTTGACGATAAAACACAGTTGACCACTTGCATATCGCTTGATGAAAAACATTGACTAGCGAAATCGAAATGTACCATCTAACAGTGTTTTGTACCACATTACCCTAGATGTTTATTCCATCACAAAAACGTATAACGCGCCTAAATTAACAGACATCTTCCATCTTAAAATATAACGTCGACTTTGACGAGTTAGATCGATAAACCTATGCATGACTTCCTTTTTCGAGTATCTTCTTAAAAAGATCAATCAAAAAAGCAACAGCAACCTCAATAAAACAAACTTTTCTATATATCCTATGGGTTTCGGGTGAGCCAGATTTCAAACAAGATAACCAAAACCAACCAGGACTGTCAAAATCTTCAGTTAGACCCAATACCCAACCCAAAAACTGAACCAGATTTGCAAAACAGTCTCATTATGCTATCAAGTACCGACTTTAGTACTTCTACAAATAATACCGGTCCTCAAAAATTAAAGGGTCAGATAATCATACAAACCAATGAACTCTCTTGTTGTTTGAGCCCAAAATAGCTCAGGCATCGAACACAAACTAAAAATGCTAGCCAAGTCGCACATCTAAAGTTTAACATTTTACCTCAACTTGACTGCTGCTGGCACCCGGTTCACCGCTAACAGTTTGTTGCTCCGTGATACTTTCTGTTTCTTCTTCGGTATCACTCTCATCTTCATCTGCAAAACAGACAAGAATGAACTTTCTTTTTTGCAAAATATTTTGACTGAGTTTCTTATAAATGGGTCGATTGGGATTATGTTTTATCTACAACAGAGTGAGATCCGCTCAAAGTGTTAGTTTTAATGAATAAAACCTCGTAAATCATTTTATTATTGAAAATGATATTATTGTCGAAATGATGTAATTTCTTGTAATCATATCGGTGGCTAATTTATACAAAAAAGAAAAAAATGGCTGTGATAGTGACCGGTCAAACCAATCCAACATGACTGATGACCCCGTGCCAATCTTATCTTACCCACCTTGACCCGATCTTTAAGAAGACTAAAATGGATAAAATGTTTCATGGTTTGAGAGCCCCTTACTTCATAATCTTCTTCTTCTCCTCCACCACCGATATTAAGACTCTGTATTAAAACGAAGAACCTAACGTTAATTCTAATGACGTTTGTTAAGAAAAAAATAAATAGACACAGTTAAATACTAACCGAAAAATTAACGTCATCATATTCCATGTCAGGTCCAGCTGTGAAAACCAAAAGTAATTATTCAACACATGCTCTGAAAAAAAATATACCTTTGCATTCTAATTTTGAAAATTAAACAGTTTATACTCTGTCATATAGGCGAATATTAGATGAAGGAATAGAGGTTATGGTATCTTAGTTTAAAAAGTGTGCTTGAGGCAGTAGGGAAAACGCTTAAGGCCTTGAGGTTTGATAGGTATAAATAACCGAAGGAAAAAAAAAGAGATAATGAATGGTTTACTTGATAAATATGCATCTATGTAAAAGAGATAGAGACAGATGCAGTTTTTGGTTATACATAAGGCTTATTCGGTTGTACATAGAGCAACGCTTCACGTACGTGAAGCTCTCGCCTCACGACAGCTTTTGGGACCTAAATGCGTCTCGCTTTTTAAAACCAAGAACAGTATAAATGAATAAAATGCTATCCACCTTTTTCATCCTGTTCATCTTCATCCACCCACTTATTCCAGTCAACTTTGATGAACGCCGGGTTCTTCCCTCTTCCTTTACAAGTCGGCTCCACCATTTACTCTCTTCCTTCTTTACAGGTATAGAATATTTCTCGACCCAATACTAGCCTTGCTCTCCTGTAAATTTCAAAATTATGAATTTCCCCCTCCTTCACAAATGATGAACATATAGAAAATCTTATTTTCATATGAATTAATTCCAATCATAAAAACACACTTTCTCTCTTTATAATTCATAGCAACATACTTTCATTCTTTTACCAATCGTAACAAGTTAGCAACATGCCAACATACTTATTTTCTATACTAACAATAGTAACGGCTACCTTATGGTTGGTATACTTGTTAAAAAATGAAAGTAAGTTGCTATTTTGTACAATAATGCCTTCTCATATGGTACTTACATTCACGTCCACCTTGTCGTTAAGGTTGATATCTATTTCATAAGGTATACTATCAGCTCCACTTGTCGCGAGAAGTGAAACTTTCCCTCAGGCTCCAGTTTGAGCTTCACATCCTTAGCATCCGGTAGCTCAATCGTTATGTAAACCAAATCATCCCTCTGAGCCCATTTTAAAATAGGATGTCGACTACATTTAAAATGGAAAACGGGCATCTCAGAATAAAGTATTAAAGTACATTACAATGGCAGATGTATCTGTGCCGGAGTAGTTGACATTGCACTAATGGCTTACTTGTCTCATCAAATAGCAACAAAAAAAAATTTACACATAGTTTAATATCGGTTCTAATTGTTAAGAAAACGCCTCTAACCCATGAATATCCAAAAAAAAAATCAATGGTATTTAGGATGACAATGTGCAAATTCATGTTGCATATATAATGCAAAGAAATACAAGTGCTGACATGCCGTAAGTGGATATTTGGTTCGATAAACATACAAAGTTACAAATAGGGAATGGCGGAATGCAAAGTAAATATAAAATCCAGAAGTCTAGAACCAAAACAATCAGAAGAAGGAACCAAGGTTTAAAAGTACGGAAACGAGCCTCGAGGCGTTTTCCCTTCACCTCACAGGCGTAAGCATCGAGGCGAACCGAGGCGGAATTTAAAAAATAAATTAAAAATTATATATCTTACAAAAATAAAACACTAACTAATTTCATCATTTAAATTCATCAAAAACACACATAAAGAAGACATGAAATGTCACAAAAAGTCTAAAACATCAAAAGCATACCTCAAAACCCTGAGGCGCACCTTTTCTTACCGCCTCAGGCGCACCTTTTCTTACCGCCTCAAGCCAGTGAGGGCACCTAAAACAAAGAACCCCTGAGGCGACGCCTCAGACTCGTTTTTGGCCCCAAATCGCCTCGAGGCGCGCCTCAAGGCGTGCGCCTCGACCGTTTATAAAAACCATGGAACTATCAAGTAAAACATACTATTGACTTTAATATGTAAAAAAATAATTACTTTCATATCATACGTTAAACATGTATCATGCTTATTGATGCAGTCATGCAACATGACTTGCACTTTTAAAACATTGTCAACATATCCTTTGTATTGAGGCTGCAGTTTGTTTTTCAGAACCAGATGAAACAACTAATACTCTCCAACCCAAAGACCCACCATATTTGAGCTTTGAGTGTAACTTAAACTACTTTATTACCATAAGACCTCACAAAATTATATCCAAGCCAAAAGTAATTAATGCTTATAGAATCTCTGGGTTTTAAAAAGCGCACTGAGGAAAAAATGAGTACACTTTTGCGCTTATCGCCTTTCGCTTTTGTGCGTCTCTCGCTTTTTAAAACCAAGTTATATATAGAGTGAATGTAGCTAAAATTTGCAAAAAGAAACTAGAAGGAAAAAAATGAGTACTTTTAATACTAAACCCTAAAAGACCTTAACCCTAAACGACAAACCGTATTGTTCTATTGGCTCAATTACAGAATAATTGGGCCGGATATGGCTTAACTAGATTTTGAAAAAACTTGGGCCCAGATTTAACTTCATTTTGTATAGGGCCCAAGTTAACATTCTTTGGGCCGGGGCATTAATGCCCAGTCGTTAGGCCCAAAGATAAATTTCCTTTTGGAGGTTAGTCTACCCTTATGGAAACGTCCAATGCTTACAGTTTTGTCTTCTTTCAGTCTTTAGCCATATTTGGCTCTCCTTATTACTTATTGACTTAATCAAAAAGTCAATAAGGAGATAAGTTTGTTTGGGTAATGGGTTGAAAAGGAGGTTTTTATGAGTTGAAAAGAAGATAAGTTATAAGTAAGAATTTGTAACTTTTTGATTAAGGAGATAAGGAGGTAGAAGAAGAAGATAAGGAGATAAGGAGTTGGAAAGCCAAACATGCTCTTTTATTTACTAAAATTACCCAAAACCTTTAAAAACCCTAAAATCAAATCCAAAACAAAAACAACTAAAAAAAAATCAATTATCCAACTACTACAACACTACTCAATTTCTTCTAGTGTTTTGGCTAACCTAATTCCCCATGATTTTCTAATTACTTATGGTTCGAATAACAGGTTTGATGCATAAATATGACAAAATTTTTGGCATTTTGGACAAGAACAACAAAGAGGTAGTAAATGAAGCGATATTCACATGAAATATGCAATCAAATAGGTGCAAAAATTTAAACAGATACATATGAAGGAGAAAAGTAGTACCTCATTCTGCTTGATCCTTGAGGTTTCGATTTGGAAGTTGGAAAATGGAAGAGAGAAAGGCAAGTATATAATGATTAGTTGGTTGATTAAAGACTGTTAAATATATATTGGTTAAAAAAATGAAGTGACTAATGTAAATTATGATGTAACAATAAATTCTGTTTGAGATGGAGTTTGGAATGTAGGACTCTTTGTTTTGGGTAGAGGTTAATTGGAGATTTATCGAATAATATTTTATCACGTCAACGCTTTCGTGGCATTGGTTAGCGGCTGATGATTGCTCGCGGCAGGGTGTTGTGGTTCAAGGTTAGCGAGTTTTTTTTACCAAATATATATATTTACCACAATTTTTTTATAAAAAAAAACATTAAACTAAAAATAAAAGAAAAATAGACTAAAATATAAAACATTCATTGCATCAAAATAAACATTACATAAAAAAGCATAATAAAAAAAACATCAAACCATTATTTAAAACCATAAGAAGACGACTATATTAGAAATCGTCCTCTCATAAGTCTCCAAGTCTCTTCACGTGGGTAGTTATCATTGTGTATGGCTCGGTATTCATTACGAGCCATTTCAATCCAGTCTTCATCTTTTAAACCCGGGTTCTCGTTCATCGCAGTCATGTGAAATGCTCAAATATGGTGCACTTCGCCTTCATGGAACAATATTTTCCATATATCATATCAGTTGAACGATGGTTTTCACCATTCGTTGGTTGAATCGGGTGACAACCCCTCGCCAAAAACTTTGGCTTCGCTCGGCATCTCCTATCTCTTGTTAGCGAATATAACAATTCACCAAGGCGAGTTCTTCCTCTACAGTCCACATTGGTGGTCGCACGCGGTTGATTGAGGCCGGGATTTGATTTGGATTTGGGTTTTGGTTTTGGTTTGCCATTTGTGATCAAGTGGAAGATAAAAAAAATTGAGATGTTCTTTTTTTGATTAAACAAACACTTTATATATACATATTAATTTATTGGAGATAAAATTTTTCCATGTTTCCCTCCACCTTGATCCTCCATGATTTCCTCCATCAATTATGCCCAAGATTTGTGGCTCCATGATGTGTGCCCCAAGTCTAGCTCATTACTTATTTTATGTATATTCACTCTTGTATTTAAGGAGTGTGTTATCTTCTCATTTCAAAGTACCAAACCAAATATCACATATCAGAAAAACATCTTTCTTACTCTCTCTTACATTTCTTGTACTAAAACCACCTTGCTGTTTTGAAACATTTGTTCCATCTCTATTCCAACTAAACAACTAATCTACTTGCCGGTTTGAGAGTCGTTGTTTAGTTACCGAGCCGC
>JAUTDX010003335.1:0-57501 GCA_030844895.1 Ambrosia x helenae | reverse complement strand
AATAATAAAAAAAAATAAATAGATAACTGGAAAAATTGTATAATGAACTCTCCTAGAAATCGAATTGCATACATCTTATAGTTCGAGTTTTGTAAACTAGTACATTTAGATTTTTATCATATAAAGAAGTGGATTAAAGCTAATAAAATATTGAGCTTTCAAATTTACGTACATAACTTTTATTAGATTTGAGTCTAGTAACCATTCAAATACTTGATTTGATTTATTTACATAGAACCGTATAAATAATATAATGAAATCATGCTTTGTTTTCTGGGATCTATAATTTTTTATAATCGTTTATTTTCTTTCGGATCCATGTAGGATAATGAAGGAGGAATATGGTTACCAAAGAAGTGGTCGAAAATGCAAAGAGAAATTCGAAAATTTATACAAGTATTACAAGAAGACTAAAGAGGGGAAAGTTGGCAAAACCGACGGTAAACACTATCGATTTTCCGGCAACTCGAAGCCCTCGTCGGAAATCAACATGAACCGGGAAGTACAAATACGAATACCGCGGTTTATCCAAGCAATCAATCTAATCATTCATCAGGAAATAACACCCCAATTAACCATCACCATGAGTTTAACAAGAAAGAAATGATAGCTGCAATTGAGGAGTCAGTTGAGTCACACTTTATGAAGCTAATGGTTAAACAAGAACAATGGTGGTGAGAAGATCTTGAGTACAATCGAGCAAAAGGAGCAAGAGAGGATGATGATAGAGAACGAATGGCGGAAACACGAGGGGGCGCGGTTGGATCAAGAGTATGAGGCGTGGGCTAGCCAAGTAGCGCGCATCAAGACTCGTGACGAGTCCTTACTCAAAGCATTGCAAAACCTAATAAAGGTTAGATCGGTTGAGTCGAAAGAAACCGATCAGAGTTTGAGTGATCACGAAAAGGGTAAGGATTGGATTGAAACCCGAGATCGCGAGCTTGATCCATATTCGAACAAGCAAAGAAGGCAAGTTTGATGATCAAGATTTTGATCAACAACATGATGATAGACTTTGGCAGGAAGTAGCTTTTTGAAATGTCTCTTTTGGGATACAATCGAAGTGACAAAGTTTGTAAAGAAACATGGGATAAGCTTTGTGTTGAGAACAGAATTAGTAGAGAGGTTTCTTCAGGAACAAGCAACCCGATGAACATCGATTGTGGGCGTTCGTGGGAAACTATGTAATCCAGGTGGGTGGTTCTTTCTTGAATCCTAATTAACTAGCTAGGTAGACAAGCCTAATAAGAATTATGGTTTTACAAGAAATATGATCATTTATTATGACTAGAACGAAAAATTCATGAGTTATGTATTTGGTTGATCGGGATTTACTTAATTATTATGAGTAAACATATATACACGTTAATTAGGATACCACATTGTTTACTATTTAATCGACCTATAATCTTTTAAGGTTGAACCATATTAGGTTGGATAAACCGAAGCTTGAAATATATAATTGTCAGCATGACATACGTTTCAAAAAGAATGCTAAATTTCTCTAGATGTATAACATTTCGAACACATGTCATAATCAAAATCATAAATTATACGGATTTAGCGTAACTTGTAAGAAAATTTATTTCATGATCGGACTTGGTATTATTGTACAAATATGAGGACATAATACTTTGAAACTGTACGTTGATTTATATGGCCATGGCGGCCCATCAATTCTTTTCAAGTCAGCATAGTACTAATTCATACATGATTTTGATTCACGTTGGTCACCTTTACTTTTTAGATTTTAACATTTTGTATCTAACATATATATTTTTCTAATAATTGTGTGTAAGATTATATGAAAACTTAACTTAAGATTTTTTTATTTTATTTTTTGTATCATGAAACGATCTTAAATATTTTATTATATGAAAACAAATATGTATGTAGTTATTACAGGTATAAATCAGTTTTATTTTATTTATTTATTTATTTTTTAATAGTCGAACGGAGCGCCACCTAAAGATCACCTCATCCGCACACATTCGATCCCCAGTTGCAACGGTTGCCAGCCGGCGTAAACACGCGTTGTGGGACTCGAACCCCCGACCACCGGGCAGGAAACCCTAAGGAAAACCTTCCCACCTCTCCACAAACTAACTTGTCTTTGGGTCATTGGCTATAAATCAGTTTATATTTTGTGAATTCTTTATATATATATATATATATATATATATATATATAATATATATATATATATATATATTATAATATATATATAAAAGCTAAGTTATGGGAGAAAACCCATTTTTTAAGAAAACCTCCAAAAACCTAACTTTCCAAACTTGTTATTTTTTAAAAATTTTAGGGCATGTAATATACATGGTTTTAAGAGTTTTGAGACAAAAAAAAAAATAAATAAAATAAAAAAAAGTGTCGAGCGTTTTTTAAATAAGTTTTGCAGTGTTACATATGTAACACCTGTAACGTATGTAACACTACAAAACTTATTTATTTTTTAAAAACTAACGTTTGAGGCTTTTTTTGATTTTTTTGCCTCAAAACTTTTAAAAAAAATGTGTATTACATGCCATAAAATTTTCAAAAAATAAAAAGTTTGGAAAGTAAGGTTTTTTGGGTTTTTTCAAATTTTTTAGGTTTTCTATTAAATGTGAAAAAATTGTCTTGTAAGAAGAAAAAAAAAAGAAATGTAAACTAATTGGAATCCTTCATTGTTTAACTCTCTAAACTAGTTATATAAATAAAACTCATAAATCATTTATAAAATATATTCTTTCAAAATAAACCTATTTTACCATGAAAGATTATTTCGATATGTGTAGAATATATATAGAATAAGTTTCTATATGTGTAAGATTAACGTATAATAATCTCGATATTGGTAACATAAACGTATGATAATTTCAATATATGTACGATGAATTTTGATATGAGTAATACAAATTTTGATAATGTGTAATATAAAATGTTAATGACTAATGAAATAGATAGATAATAATTTTTTGGACAGCATAAAGAGATAATACTTAATTTAAAAAGTTAATCTATTTAATGTTGTATCGTTATTATGACAACCGGCAAATTTCGGTCAACATCTAACTGGACCTTAATCATGTTTTCTATATAATTAAAATATTTTAAAGTTAATTTTGATTAACTTAAGTTGTTACAAGTTCTACGATGTCCTTCTTGAAGTTCGTGGATCCCTTGATGTTTCTAAAGAAAGAATTGCGCGTTTTTAACGCTAACGAACTGACATCAGTAAAAATTTGTCAAAAGGGACTAACATAGAGTTATTACATGTAAATACAGCACGTGGTTGAAGCGATCGGATGTTGAATTGGCTTGAAAAGCGGTCTAACACGCAGAGTTTTGGAAAACGCGGGAAGTGACTGACGTGGGAATAGGACGTGGATATGCGTTGTTTTAACCGAAATCGTTGTTTCATAATATTTATTTATTATAAATAATGTCATTTATTTAATTTCGAAGGTTATCAGATCGTTAAATCAAGGAAACCGCGACCGATTCAACTAACGCGATTTTAACGCATGTTCAGAAAGAATGTGTCGGATGTCAAAAATAATTTTATAATTTCTCGGTTTAGTTGTATTCCTATTTTCGAATAAAACCGACTAATTTTTTAATTAATTATCGAGCCTAAAATAGAACCGAGACGTTTACGTTTAAAACGGGTTCGATACGCGGTGTCCACCTACCCAACCTTAACCTTAACTATATAAGCATCTTAACCCTCCATGCTCCTCATTTTCTTGGCAGCCACCAAACCATAGAAACCCTAACTCTCTCTTCCTCTCTAAACCTCTCTCTCTCTCTATTAACCTCACGATCCCTTTCCCTCCTCTCATTTGCAGTGGCCGGCCACCACATAGCTCGGTGGTAGTGGCGCTTGGTGTTAGTTCCTAGAACGGGCTGCGCATTGGTGGTTAGGTCAGGTGGTTCGGTCGCTGGTTTCTAGTTCGAGGTTAGAGATAAGGATGGCAGCGGTACTGTGGTGATTGTGGCACGAGATGGTGGTGGTTGGGTTATTTATGCCGGTTTTTTGGGTTTGGGGATGGTTTGACTCGTTGAGGGGTGGTTAACGACGGGCTGTGGTGGTTTTTGTTCTATGATGATGGTTTCTATGGTGGTTGGTGATGGTCCGTTCGGCTATGGTCATGGTTGTTAGGAAGGTGACGGCAGCGGTGGTTTGTTTTGGTGGTGGTCTGGTCCGATCGGGGACAGGGGTTGTTTGGGTTCGGCTCGTGGTGGCCGATGGTGGTGGTTATGGCTTCGGGTGGGTGAGCCGTGATGGTGGTCATGGTGGCTCGGTCTGTTCATTTATGGTGGTCTCAGTTGGTTGGTGTTCAGGCCAAGACCCAAGTCTTTGGATCTCAGTTTGTTCAACCCGAGTCAGATCTGGTTCGGTTTGGGTTCATTTTTGGTGCTCGGGTCAGACCTGGTCAACGATCGAGACGCACGCGTATGATATGGTATATTATCTCGTATTGTTATTGTGATTATATTTATAAGTATGTATATTTATAAATATGTAAATACGAACGAAATGGTTGTAACTTGCGAAACGAACCGGAAAAGATAACAAAAGAAAAGTGTTAACCGGATGATTGGTATTATAAGGTGTGGCTAATAATATTGTATATCGGACTTAATGTTGGACTATATGTTGTATACATTGTTATATATATATATACTTTTATATAGTGTTAGGTTATTTTCAGAAGGGTGTTTTAGTGCGAGAAGTGCGAGAAGAAACCTAAATCTTACTTTTTATTATTAATGGTTCTTATATTTTTGAAGTTTTTACTTTTTTATATCATTGTTTATATTATATATGCAAAAACTTATAAAATTAATGCAAACAAATGTTTTTTTAAAGGTTTAAACATTTACCTACATATGTGTTATATTATGCGTAAGTAATTGTTCTTACACAAAATTTGTACATGTGTAGGTTACATAAATTAATGAAATTGCTTCATATATATGTTTTTATTTTCAAGCTAAATGAATAAACAACACATTTTTAACAATTTTCTTATGTTCTTATTTTTTTTAAAAGTGATAAAAATGAAGTATTAATCTTCTTCTCGCACTTCTCGCATTAAAACCTCTTCTGAAATGAACCATCCCCCTTTTATAATATATACATATATATATAAGTATATATATATATATAAGTATAAGTATAATTTATATAATTGTCGAAACATATAAAGTCTCATAAATTGGAAATGCGGATAAATAGATTGACTGTGTTGTGTTTTGAAATTGATTTTTGGAAAATTGTAGACGACGTGTGTTGTCTGGTTTGTACAAAAACAGAGGAAACTCTGCCGAAATTTTATAAAAATCCGAACCGCAACTAAGAAAATATTGTCGTAACTAAGTTAATATTGTTGTGTAGGTTTTCGTAAATAAATTTCCAAGTGCTTTAGATATACGTATTTATACAAAATCACAACGCTTTGACAAAGATTATTTGTAACAATAATAAGCGAATACGAAACAATATTTTCAAACAAATATATATATAGTTTTGCGAGTGTCAAGTATGACGAGTTTTCGAACGCTTTTCGGTAACTACATATGTTTTGTTGTTCAAATTTAAAATATGTGACACCCGCCACTTTACCAGGTCAAAATCCATACACATTCTAGTCAACATTTAAGTTTCTACGCATAATTAAATCATTTTATATGCAAAAGACCCCCGAGAAAGTCTAGAAAGGCCGAACAAGTATAATTTCACCCGTAGCAACGAGCATTGGTGACACGAGTTTAAACGACTATAAACTATTTTTTTAAAAACATGTGTAAATGTTCATTTATTCAATTATGTATTAAGGAATGTGATAGAGTCCATGTATAAAAACAAATATTTTTCCAACTTACATATCTCTCTCTCTCTCTCTTATATATATATATATATATACATATATATATATATATGCATGAAATTGAAAGACATTTAATACATGGTTTACATGCATTTTGTCCCATCTTTAATGAACCATTCCATCCTATCTTTGTATCTAACTACAAATGGTTAAACTACTAATCAACAAAAGGATTTATAAAGTATTCTAACCCTATATAACTACCACCATATCACCTTCCTATTCCTTTCTTTCTTTGTTTCTTTTTTCGGCCCCCAATCACACACCACCAACATCCATCTTGTCCCTCCATCACATGACACTAGAAAATCCTAAAGTGTATTACCATATCACTCACAAAATCCCACCTTGATCCTAGGATTAGTCAACTATTGTCCCACACAAGACTTAAACATGATGTGATTAGTGAACAATTTTGGATAGATTCCTTAAAACACCTAAACCCATACAAGATTACCTTCCCAAATTAGCACAAGTGATTCCCCTTGGAACCTTCAAGCCGTCACTACCCCATCCCCATACAACATTCTTTTTGTTTTCAAACACCAAATCCTAGAACACTTGACTAGTCATTGTCATGGATTGTTTAGCTAGGCCATGGATCTATAATTTGTTTAACCAAGATATTAGTCATTCATGTTTACTAAGTTGCCAACATAATCATAGTTCTTAAAAAATCGTAAGATTTTTAATCACTCTAATCCATAGGAGATTACTTACCTCAAACAACAACCTCCTTCCCCTTTTCCTTTTATTTTCGGCCAAAACCCATCCCCCCACCCCTTGTCACATCTTGTTTTGTCCCTTAATCACAAGACACTAGAATGTTTATGTGAAATCACATCACTAACCTCCACTTGATACTTTGTATTGTCACTAACCACTTGATAAGATCTCCTAGTTAAATGTGATGACTTACCAAAGATGGCAAGATCTCTTAAACCCCAAAGATCCGTAGAAGATTTCCTAGATAAACATGGTTGATACTTGATCTTTCCTTGTTCCTTCCCAAACTGTCGATCCCCTTACCTATACTAATCTTTTTTTATCCTAATACTAATCAAGTCAAACCCTATTAAGCACATGTTGGAAAGAATCCACAAGATAATCAATTGTGTTGTCACATTGCTTGATACTCATCCAACATAATCATGTGTTTTTTCAATATCATTAGATGTGTTTAGATTACAAATCAATCTTGATTTGAAGTAAACCTTTGAGAGACTTTACACAAGCAAGAAAAGATCCTTAATCCCCATTGATCCATAACATTTGACTTACCACAATTAGGAACCACCCCCCTCTTTCCCCCTCTCTCTCCCGCGGCTCTCTATCTATCTCGCTTTCTCTCTCTTTCGGCCTCTCTCTCTCCCCTTTCCTCTATAAATAGGAGCCTTGGATAATCATTCATACATTCACTGTGACAACAGTCAATGAACCAGGTCAACATCGTACGTTTTCACTTATTATTACTATTATATGTGCATCTTTATACATTCTACATTCTACATACACTATACCCCCTAGTCTAGTGAAGCAAGAGTTAATCAGAAATCTCAACATGGAACATTTGTTTAGTCATACAACACCCGAACAATCACTAAACAAGCATTCAAAAAGGTTACTATACCCTAACATATGGTAATCTCTCTTTAACACATGAATATGGAAACAAATAACTATGTTAAGATGCACAAAATACATGTTAATGTCGTCATCAAAAGGCACGGAGCTTAACTAACTCTTACCATTATGAGACCGGATGATATTCCTATATCAATGGGTAACTAGAGGCTACTTAATGGACAGCGTGCAATCACAATACTAGTAACATATATAGGACGACTAACTCAAGTCTTGGACCATAATAAAGCTATCTTAACCATAGGACTCCACAAACCATGCTCACATATGCATATATACATATGACACCTCACATACATCACCATATAAACACACCTACTCGACCAATCACACAAGCAAACATAAGACAAGACCTTCTTACGACACTTGACACCTTTCCATTTCTTTTTGATCTCAGCCGAAGCTTCACAAGGCAACCAAAAGTCCATGACACACCTAAGAGTTATACTAAAATGATAACCTACCTTCTTATCCCAAGCATGATCATAACTTGAATTAGAAACCTCTCTATGCACTCTAGCCGATTTCCACCACCATGTCATGTCTTTATCACCCTAAACCTTCCAAACATTTCACCTATTTAGTAAAACACTAATCCCACTCCAACTTCCTAGGATAACTACACTACCCTAATTAGAAACAAACAAACATTCCTACACTACTAAAATTTGCGGCTACTATGACAACTCAAGGACACATGGAGACAATCTTAGAACTAGGAAATGTCACTATCCATAATAACACCCTAAGCCTACCCCTTAGCCGAATCTATGCAATAAAACAATGCATGAATCGGATCCAACTCACCCTTTTGGTAAGAAACACAAAGATGAACAAGCCCCTTCTCAAAGTCAACTTTCCTAAACTAATAACCCATGTGCATAAATCGACCACCCCATGGAAGCATGCTTACTTACACCAAATGATGATTAACATCAAGAATCAAAGCACTTCCCAAGGTGATGAACCATAACTCTTATAGTTTTATCCTCATTGTGATCTAACATTATAAATAGGCTAGAAGGTCGCCATCATTTTCACACAAACAAACCATTCTTTCCTGATCAATCCTCGGCCGAACACTAGCCTTCCAATACCAAGTCCATTACCTTTCAAGCGTCAAGATCCAAGCTTAGGAGGAGACTAGGAGACCCGAATGCTCTAACAATCTACAATCTACGTCTTTCTTTACTAGGTAAGTTATCTAAGCTCCCTAAGCTCTCCTATAATCGTCCTACTATGTTCACCCAACCCATCAGCCTATGATTAAAAAACAATCGGCCTATACCCACACAAGTCACATACATGCTTCATTAAATTGTAATCCACTAAACTAACAATCACATTGTCATGATAATACATCTAGTTAATCAACCATCGGCCCTTGCATCATTAGGATAGGTTAAGTAATGTTTTTAAATCCAAACCAGATATAATCACTCAACTAGCAATCGGCTTATGTTACTAAAACTCATCGGTTCATGTTCAAAAGATTATGGCTTTTCATGGATCACCTTATAATCGGTTTTGTCACAAAAAGTTGCTAGAATACCTTAAAAACTTTCGGCACTATCTTAACAAACTTAGATCACCCATTTTTGATACAAATAACAAACGAATTCGATGCATATAAAGAGCATTGTTTCGGCTATAACTAGTAAACATGTGTTAACAAAGAGCCGAAACATGTGTTACCTTATAAATGGTCTAAAAAGAGGAAATAAACACATGTTAAGGGATGTTTTCTCAAAAACCAATCACAAATGGTACATTGGTGCCAATTTACGGCCCAAGACAACATGTGGGGCCCATTTTAGTTCACCATAGATACTATATTTCAAAACACTGAAGTTTCGGGATGATGTGTTTCAAAAATGATTGTACGTATACAAAAACACGACTTATTTGCACTTAAGACTAATGTCCACAAGCGTCGGGTGAACAAATTGTATGATAAACCACGAGAACTTGTGATTTACCATGCTTCTAATAAATCATAGGGCAATTACTGTCCGGACGATAGTTACTACGTAATTCGGCTTCACTAGACCATGTACATCTCTATCAGGTGAGTTTTTACATCCCCATTTTACTATTTTACATTTCAGGGGAAATACATGCATCAATACTTGTGTCATTTTCAAGTGTGTGTACATTCTATCGTGACTACCATGTGGAACATGAGACATATTGGTTCATGAGCTCACTAGTCCTCGTACAACGTTTACTGTAACCATTAGCTAAACATTTAGCCATGGAACACTTTAATAGATCTATTGGGTTGACACCCCACTCTTGGTTAGTCGCTCTAACTGGTTACGTACAAAAGAGTGTTAGTATTCTACTATACATACGTTGTCTTTAGTGTATAATGCGCGAGGCACAAAAGTCAAGAGGTTTGGTTATGGGACTCATGGTTTGCACAGTGATCATTTGCTTAGTTAGCTTTTGATTGGTCATACATGAATTACACATTGGTTTTACTTGTTATAATCAAAGCCGTGAACTCACCAACATTATGGTTGACAAAATTCGTTATGCAAGTTTTTCAGGTAACTAAAAGGAGGGCCACAGAGATTTGAGGGAGGGGTTCGAGCAAGCACTATGTGGTATCACTTTGATGGGTCTTTGTCAACCGTTATGATGTTAACTTTCAATTTCATGAGTACTAGACAATATCACTATTTGCTAATGGTATGATGTCATTTTAAATAAATTTATGACAATATCCATCGTTTATGGTAGTACTATATAAATAAAGATGTTTGTTGCTTGAACCTTGTGCTTCAAAACCTTTCGGTCGTCACATCCCCGTGTTTCCTCCTTGGCGGAGTGTGACAGATTGGTATCAGAGCACGAGGTTATAGCGAACTGAGATTCTTTTGAGTCAACTGTAACTTAACATTTTTCGAAACGTTTTCATGAAGTACCACGATGTCACGCCTTGCACCTCTCAAATCTCAAGCCGTTCCACGAAGACATACGGGTACAATAGTTCATTCATTTACATATGTTATTATTTACATATATATGCATGTTATGACAGGAATCATGGTTATTACCATTGACCTTGTTTCTTCATCCGAGTCTGAGGCGGATTATTTAGTGGACGATTCCCAGGAGGACGACTTGACTCTTACTCAGCCAGCCCCAGCCCCCGAGTTTTCTCATCACGGGTGTGGATGAGTTTCAGAGTCCGAAATGGATATCGACCCTCCTCCAGCCATGAGGCGTACCTCCTACGACGACTGGGACGATGACGCCCCATCTCCTCTAGCCATCCCCGACACTCACCCCTCTGTTACCCCTCCTGCTTCTCACCCTCCAGCTAGCCTTAACCCCTTCTTTCGCTTGGACACTTCGGGAAGTACACTCAAAAAGTGTCACCCCAAAAGAGGGTACGACGATATCTTGTTATTGCTATACCTGCTAGAGCCCGATCTTTTCCCTTCCCGCTGACCGTGTCCCGACCAGTGAGCCTACCCAACCCGTTGACCCCACGCCAGAGCCTTTAGTAGTAGAGGAGTGTGAACCACTAAAGAGATTGAAGCGGGGCTCTCAGGCCCGTAAGCGACCTTACCTTCCTTGTCTCTGGCACACAGAGACGAGGAGGATGATCCCGAGGTCTTGAGTTTGGGAGACTCATCTGGGAGACCTCTCCACACTGAGCGTGCTGTCCTTATATCCCATGATGTGCAACTAGTGGCGTTGGGAGATCGCATTCGGGAGCTCGAGAGCCAGTGGGCCGAGGCTGAGCAGGGGAGATTGACTGCTGTGATGGAGCGAGCCGAGATGGGGAGACATCTTGAGGTGCTAGAGCATAGGATGGCGGAGACAGACCGACGCATGAGGGAGGCGATCATTTCTCTCGCTGCTGCTTTTCCACCTTCTTCTTAGTTGTTGCTTGTGTTATGCTTATGATGTGATGACTTATGATGTTTTATGATGTTGGGACATGATGTTCAAAAACTAATTGCGGTTCAACCGCCCATTTTGTACTAAAACATAACTACTTTTGGTATCATGTATGGATATTATGTCATGTGGTTGTATGAATTTAATTTAACTTATATGCATGATTGTGTTGGTTATTATGTGATTATATATGCATCTCGTACGTTTGTTGTGTTCTTTTCTCTTAGTTATGCCTACCCGACAGTCAGCACGGACAAACGCAGGCAGACCACTACCGACCACTCCCGCCGAGTTAGCTAGAGTAATTGCTGCAGCAATTTCTCAACATGATGCAGCTCGGGCTGACTCCAGCTGAGGTTCACAAGGTACCGGTCGTCGCCGAGGTACTGAAACAGATCAAGAAGCTGAAAACTCTATTCATGGCTGTTAATACAAAACGTTCATGGTATGAAAGCCATGGACTTTCCGTGGTACTAAGGGTGCTGTAGGGATTGTTCGATGGATAGAGAAGAACGAATAAGTCCTCGACATCAGCGGTTGCTCCGAGGATCAAAAGGTGAAGTACTCCACTCTACCTTTCAGGATGAAGCCCTTACCTGGTGGAATCTGCAAGTGCAAACCCTAGGCAGAGAAGTGACATACAACCTTGCTTGGGCCGATCTCAAAGCACTACTCATGGAAAAGTACTGGCCTAGGAGTGAACTCCAGAAGCTGGAAGCCGAGTTCTGGAACCTTACCATGGTGGATGCCAACGTAACTGCATATACCATTTGCTTTCATGAACTCTCTCGACTGGTCCCACACATGGTCATGCCCGAATACAAGAGAGTTGAGCGGTATATCTGGGGTCTGTCACCAAAGATCCGTAGTATGGTTACCGCTTCGGCACCTTCCACTATCTAGGCTGCGGTTACCCTAGCTCAAAGTTTGACCGACGACGCTGTTCGCATGGGTTCGTTGAACCAAAAAGTTATGGTTACAAGTGAGAGCTACGGGAACAAGCGCAAATGTTCCGACAACCGGAAGGGCAGTAACTCCTTTCACAAGCCACAAGATGCTGTGAAAGTCTTTGCTGCCATAACTGCTGAGGAGCCTAAACGCAAATACAACGGGCCCCATCCTCACTGCAGCAAATGCAACTACCATCACATAGGTACCTGCGAAAGTATCTTGTGCAAGAACTGTAACCGCCGTGGTCACTCAACCGCCAACTGCAAGGCTAAAGCCACAAACACTCCTCCTGCCAAAAATGAGTGTTTTGAATGTGGTGCGACTGGGCATTTCCGGAAGGACTGTCCCAAGGCCAAGGATCAAGCCCGTGGTAGAGCGTTTGTGCTGGGAGCTAACAAAGCACGCAATGATCCTAATGTAGTTACGGGTACGTTTCTCCTTAACAACCATTTTGCATCGGTAATTTTTGACTCAGGCTTTGATTTTAGCTTTGTGTCCACCGACTTTAAGAAATCCCTTGGATTAGAATCTAGTAAGTTGGAAACACGTTACACCATAGAGTTAGCTAATGGTAAGTTGATCTCGTCGGAGGAAGTTGTTAAGGATTGTGTTCTGGTGCTTAACGGCCATGATTTCCATATCGACTTACTGCCTATTCGACTGGGTCGTTTCGATATTGTCATTGGCATGGATTGGTTATCCAACCATCGTCCAGAGATTGTCTGTCACGAGAAGCTGGTTCGAATACCTTTGTTAAATGGTGAAACTCTATTGATTCGAGGAAGCCAGGGTTTACCTACTCTTTGAGTCATATCCTGCATAAAGGCGCAAAAGTGTTTAAGGAAAGGTTGTGTCGCGTTTCTGGCACATGTCGTTGAACAAAAAGCCAAAGAACGGAAGCCTATGGACATTCCAGTGGTGTGAGATTTCCCTGAGGTCTTTCCAGAGGACTTGCCGGGACTTCCACCGTCGCGACAGGTCGAGTTTCACATTGATCTTGTCCCAGGAGCTGCCCCAGTAGCTGCCCCAGTAGCCTGCACTCCGTATCGGCTAGCACCATCTGAAATGCAGGAACTGTCTAACCAACTTCAGGAGTTGTTGGACAAAGGTTTCATTCGTCCGAGCTTTTCTCCATGGGGAGCGCCTATTCTGTTCATGTAGTAGAAAGACGGGAGTTTCCGCATGTGCATTGACTACCGGGAGCTGAACAAGCTGACCATCAAGAACAAGTATCCGTTGCAAGGATTGATGACCTGTTCGATCAGTTGCAGGGATCCAGCTACTACTCGAAGATCGATCTGCGATCAGGATATCATCAGTTGCGGATTCAGGAAGATGACATTCCGAAGACTGCATTCCGAACTCGTTATGAGCATTACGAATTTTTAGTCATGCCATTTGGGTTAACGAAAGCTCCTGCCGTTTTCATGGACCTCATGAACCGCGTTTGCAAGCCCTATTTGGACAAGTTCGTTATCGTCTTCATCGATGACATCTTGATCTACTCGCGAACTCAAGAAGAGCACGAACAGCATCTTCGGTTGATTTTGGAGTTGCTCAAGAACGAGAAATTGTTTGCCAAATTCTCGAAATGCGAGTTCTGGATTCGAGAAGTCCATTTCCTCAGTCACGTTGTGAATTAGAAGGGTATACAAGTTGATCCTGCAAAGATTGAAGCAATCAAGGATTGGGCTGTGCCCAAGACGCCGACTGAAGTGCGACAATTTTTGGGATTAGCCGGTTATTATCGTCGGTTCATCGAGAATTTCTCCAAGATTGCCCAACCATTGATTGTCTTGACGCAGAAAGACAAGAAGTTCGATTGGGGAGTCAAGCAGGAGAATGCGTTCCATGTATTCAAGGACTGTTTGTGCAGCGCTCCAATTCTCTCTTCTCCTACAGGTACCGATGATTTCGTGGTTTATTGCGATGCTTCTCATCAAGGTCTTGGATGTGTACTCATGCAAAGGAATAAGGTCATTGCCTATGCATCCCGACAACTCAAAATTCATGAGAACAATTACACCACTCATGACTTAGAGTTGGGTGCAGTAATCCTTGCCCTCAAGATTTGGAGGCACTACCTTTACGACACTAAGTGCACCATCTTTACCAATCATAAGAGCTTGCAACACATCTTTAATCAGAAGGATCTGAACATGTGGCAACGTAGATGGGTTGAATTGCTTAACGATTACAATTGTGAGATTAAATACCATCCGGGAAAAGCCAATGTTGTGGCTGATGCATTAAGTCAGAAGGAACAAGTCAAGACCCTACGTGTGCGTGCGCTAGGTTTGACCATCCATACAAATCTCACTACCCGTATCCGTGACGCTCCGCAAGAAGCTCTGAAAGGTGAGAACCTGAAGAATGAGTCGTTTTTCAAGATGGTGAATCTGTTGGAACCGAGGTCTAACGGCACAGTCTATTTTGCCAACCGGATCTGGGTGCCACGTTTTGGTGGTTTACGTGATTTAATCCTAGAAGAAGCCCACAAGTCTAGATACTCGGTCCATCCTGATGCTGACAAGATGTACAAAGATGTGAAGGAACTTTACTGGTGGCCCAACCTGAAAGGTGAAATCGCTACGTATGTCAGCCGATGTCTTACCTGTTCAAAGTCAAAGCTGAGTATCAGAAGCCGTCTGGTCTGTTTCAGCAACCAGAAATTCCTGTTTGGAAATAGGAACAGATTTCTATGGACTTCATCACTAAGCTACCTAAGACGTCCAGTGGTCACGACACGATCTGGGTAATTGTTGACAGGTTGACTAAATCCGCGCATTTCTTGCCGATTAACGAAACCGACAAGTTAGAGAAACTCGCCAAGCTGTACATCAAGGGGATTGTAACTAGGCATGGTGTGCCTGCTTCAATCATTTCCGACCAAGACAGTCGATTTACTTCCCGATTCTGGCGAACATTGATGGACACATTTGGCTCTCGCTTAGATGTGAGCACAGCTTATCATCCTCAAACTGATGGCCAGAGTGAACGCACGATTCAAACATTGGAAGACATGATTCAGGCATGTGTAATCGATTTCGGTGGAAACTGGGATTCTCATTTACCGTTGGTTGAGTTCTCCTACAATAACAGCTACCACACCAGTATCAAGGTTGCCCCGTTCTAAGCCCTGTATGGTCGTAAGTGTATATCTCCTTTGTGTTGGGCAGAAGTTGGAGACAAATATTTGACTGACCCCGAGCTCATTCAAGAGACCACCGAAAAGATCTTTCAGATCTGTGATCGCTTGAAAGCCGCTCGAGATCGTCAAAAGAGCTACGCTGTTCGCCGTCGGAAACCACTCGAATTTCATGTTGGCGATAAGGTACTCTTAAAAGTCTCACCCTGGAAGGGTGTACCACGATTCGGCAAGCGTGGAAAACTTAATCCCCAATACATTGGTCCGTTTGAAATACTTTCTAGGGTTGGTCCCGTGGCATACAAGCTCAAGTTACCAGAAGAGCTAAGTGGTGTTCACGACACTTTCCATGTATCCAACCTGAAGAAGTGTTTATCTTACAAATCTTTGATCATTCATCCCGAAGAAATTCACATCGATGATCAACTCTATTTTGTTGAGGAGCCAATCGAGGTGACTGATTGGAAAGTCCAGAAATTGCGAAGGAGCCGCACTAAACTTGTGAAAGTTAGATGGAATGCAAAGTGTGGTGCCGAATTTACTTGGGAACGCGAAGACCCGATGAGACGCAAGTACCCAGCTCTTTTTCCTAAGACTGCAGAAACTAGTAGGAAAACTCGATTTCGTGGATGAAATTCCAAAACAAGGGGAGAATGTGACAACAGTCAATGAACCAGGTCAACATCCGTACATTTTGACTTATTATTACTATTATATATGCATCTTTATACATTCTACATACACTATACCCCCCCCCCCCCCCCCCCGGTCTGGTGAAGTAAGAGTTAATCAGAAAACTCAACATGGAACACTTGTTTAGTCATACAACACCCGAACAATCACTAAACAAGCATTCAAAAAGGTTACTATACCCTAACATATGGTAATCTCTCTTTAACCCATGAACATGGAAACAAATAACTATGTTAAGATGCACAAAATGCATGTTAATGTCGTCATCAAAAGGCACAGAACTTAACTAACTCTTACCATTATGATACCGGATGATATTCCTATATCAATGGGTAACTAGTGGTTACTTAATGGACAACGTGTAATCACAATACTAGTAACATATATAGGACGACTAACTCAAGTCTTGGACCATAATAAAGCTATCTTAACCATAGGACTCCACAAACCATGCTCACATATGCATATATACATACCACACCTCATATACATCACCATACAAACACACCTACTTGACCAATCACATAAGCAAACATAAGACAAGACCTTCTTACGACACTTGACACCTTTCCCGTTCTTTTTGAACTCGGCCGAAGCCTCACAAGGTAACCAAAAGTCCATGACACACCTAAGAGTTATACTAAAATGATAACCTACCTTCTTATCCCAAGCATGATCATAACTTGAATTAGAAACCTCTCTATGCACTCTAGCCGATTTCCACCACCATGTCATGTCTTTATCACCCTAAACCTTCCAAACATTTCACCTATTTAGTAAAACACTAATCCCACTCCAACTTCCTAGGATAACTACATTACCCTAATACACTACTAAAATTTGCGGCTACTATGACAACTCAAGGACACATGGAGACAGTCTTAGAACTAGGAAATGTCACTATCCATACTAACACCCTAAGCCTACCCCTTAATCTATGCAATAAAACAATCCATGAATCGGATCCAACTCACCCATTTTGCATGATGTCATGGAACTAGAAGGATGATGAGGTATGAACTTGCACCCTTTTGGTAAGAAACACAAAGATGAACAAGCCCCTTCTCAAAGTCAACTTTCCGAAACTAATAACCCATGTGCATAAATCGGCCACCCCATGGAAGCATGCTTACTTACACCAAATGATGATTAACATCAAGAATCAAAGCGCTTCCCAAGGTGATGAACATTACCTCTTATAGTTTTGTCCTCATTGTGATCTAACATTATAAATAGGCTAGAAGGTCACCATCATTTTCACACAAACAAACCATTCTTTCCTGATCAATCCTCGGCCGAACACTAGTCTTCCAATACCAAGTTCATTACCTTTCAAGCGTCAAGATCCAAGCTTAGGAGGAGACTAGGAGACCCGAAGGCTCTAACCATCGGCCATCCACGTCTTGCTCTACTAGGTATGTTATCTAAGCTCCCTAAGCTCTCCTATAATCGTCCTACTATGTTCACCCAACCCATTAACTTATGATTAAAAACAATCGGCCTTCACCCACACAAGTCACATACATTGCTTCATTAAAGGTTAATCCACATACATTGCTTCATTAGGATAGGTTGAGTAATGTTTTTAAATCCAAACTAGATATAATCACTCAACTAGCAATCGGCTTATGTTACCAAAACTCATCGGTTCATGTTCAAAAGATTAAGGCTTTTCATGGATCACCTTATAATCGGTTTTGTCACAAAAAGTTGCTAGAATACCTTAAAAACTTTCGGCACTATCTTAACAAACTTAGATCACCCATTTTGATACAAATAACAAACGAATTCGATGCATATAAAGAGCATTGTTTCGGCTATAACTAGTAAACATGTGTTAACAAAGAGCCGAAACATGTGTTACCTTATAAATGGTCTAAAAAGAGGAAACAAACACATGTTAAGGAATGCTTTCTCAAAAACCAATCACAAATTGTACATTGGTGCCAATATACGACCCAAGACAACTTGTGGGGCCCATTTTAGTTCACCATGGATACTATATTTCAAAACCGAAGTTTGGGGACGATGTGTTTCAAAAATGATTGTACGTATAAAAAAACACTACTTATTTGCACTTAAGACAAATGTCCACAAGAGTCGGGTGAACAAGTTGTATGATAAACCACAAGAACTTGTGATTTACCATGCTTCTAATAAATCATAGGGCAATTACTGTCCGGATGATAGTTACTACGTAATTCGGCTTCACTAGACCACGTACATCTCTATCAGGTGAGTTTTTACGGCCCCATTTTACTATTTTACATTTCGGGGGAAATACATGCATCAATACTTGTGTCATTTTCAAGCGTGTGTACATTCTATCGGGACTACCATGTGGAACATGAGACATATTGGTTCATGAGCTCACTAGTCCTCGTACAAAGTTTACTGTAACCATTAGCTAAACATTTATCCATGGAACACTTTAATAGATCTATTGGGTTGACACACCCACTCTTGGTTAGTCGCTCTAACTGGTTACATACAAAAGAGTGTTAGTATTCTACTATACATACGTTGTCTTTAGTGTACAATGCGCGAGGCACAACAGTCAAGAGGTTTGGTTATGGGACTCATGGTTTGCACAGTGATCATTTGCTTAGCTAGCTTTTGATTGGTCATACACGAATTACACATTGGTTTTACTTGTTACAATCAAACCCGTGAACTCACCAACATTATGGTTGACAAAACTTGTTATTCATGTTTTTCAGGTAACTAAATGGAGGGCCACAGAGATTTGAGGGAGGGGTTCGAGCAAGCACTATGTGGTATCACTTTGATGGGTCTTTGTCAACCGTATGATGTTAAATTTCAATTTCATGATTACTAGAAAATATCACTATCTGCTAATGTTATGATGTAATTTTAAATAAATTTCTGACAATATCCATCGTTTATGGTGGTACTATTTAAATAAAAATGTGTGTTGCTTGAACCTTGTACTTGAAAACCTTTCAGTCATCGCATCCTCGTGTTTCCGCCTTGGCGGGTTGTGACATTCACACCACCCACTAACTCACTCACTCACTCACTAAACACACAAGTATCTCCCTAGTTCAAGTTTCCTTGGTTCAAGCCACAAGTGAGGTATGAACATTCATCTATTTCTTTTTGTTCCTATAGTTATTATTATTCTTCATACATTAGTGTTCACCCACACCTGTGATGTAGTTACCATGTATAGGCACACATTATCTTAAATCACAACTTATGAAACTTGTTATATGAAAACATGTTGAAACTTTGTTATATATATGTGTATGCATACGATATGTATACATAGATATGTATGTTTTAGTCACAAATAAATGTATGATTCAATAGTCTATATTATAGGTGTACATATCTATGAATGTGGAACATGTATATGTGTGCGCATGTGTGTATATGTATGGTGAGTATGTGTGTGATAAATTTATAAACATATGTATTAATGTGTGTGAACCTACCAAGATGCATATGTATATAGGTATGTATATACATGTGTAGAGCTCATGGACATAAATACATATGGTTATACATGGAAATACACAAATATATACGCGTAGGTATACATGGGTGCACATGTATGTGGGTTGCATACATACATGTACATAATATCTTATAATGTTCAATAGATAACATAATTAGTTGAACCAAGTAGTAAACATGTGTTTAATAAATAACAACATGTGTTTGAAGTCAAGGTTTTCCACAATATAATATAACTATTTTCATATAATGTTGGAAAGTATAAAAGTCACCAATGAAACTAAACCAACTTACCACATTAGATTGGGTGAACCAAGGATACAATGGAATCTTTCGTTAAACCTAAATTGTCCATGTATGTATATAGGACGTGTAGGTCGGGATTCTTAGTTGTCAGACATACATTCTTGCTAGACTTCGTGCGGACTCGAGGTGAGTTTCACGGCCCCTTATTATTGTTTTATCTTTTGGGGAAAAGCATGCATTGTTTACTAGTTTTAGAATGAATTCCTAGCAGATTGGTATACATGGGACAATATGTTTAGAGTACTCACTAAGCCCTCGTGTAATTAGTTTACCGTAACCATTAGCTATGGATTTAGCCTAGAAACGCATGAATAGATCTATTGGGTTGACATCCCTACTCTTGGTTAGTCGCTCTATCCTGGATACATACGACAAAAGAGTGCTTGTATTTCTTTTATGATAATACATTGCCTTTATTGTGCGATGTGCGAGGCATCACTCGTCAAGGTTTGGTTATGGGCTCATGAACGTTTATTGTCATTGATCTTAGCTAGACAATGACGAGTCATTCATGGATTTCATTAAACTTTACATTTTCACTTATTCCAAAACTTGTGAACTCACCAACTTTTGTTAACATTGTTTTTATGCATGTTTTTCAGGTAACTAAGTTATGGATGGAACTTGGGACATGTTTAGGCATTCATTCACGACTATCACTTTTTGTGTTTTCAAAACTTATGATCCCGTGTTTGGTTTTAAAAAGTATTTTATGATGGTTGTTGTTGTAGAACAAGTTTGGTACTTTTACTATTAAATAAATTTGAATGTTTTCATGAATCTTGTGCTTGAAAACCTTTCGTGTTTCACCCCGTGATTCTGCCTAGGTGGGGTGTGACATATTGGTATCAGAGCTCAAGGTTATAGCGAACTAGTTTTCTCTAAAAACAAAACTATAACTACTACAATTTTTCAAACGAAAAGTTTTCATTGCATGAAAAATGTTTTCATCACAATGCACTGCCCAAGTTCCATGCTCTTTTTATACATTTCATTCACACGAGCATAGTATATGAGTTCATGACACTTATGTATGTGTATATGTGTATATGTGTACCTTTGGATTTTGACAGGGTTATGGCTACCTCTACTCACCCGATTGGCAGTACGCACGTCATCTGCACTACCAGGAAGAGTGTGCACAGGCCCCAGCCCGTGGAGCCTGTGCACCAGTCTAGCCCAGGCATACCGCTAAGTCTTCCGATCCCCCTCGGAAGAAGTTGCTTAGGAGGTCCCAGGCCCGCAGGCGAACCTTCCTACCTACAGTCGGTGACTATTTGGCTCACAGCGACGAGGACTCTGACGACGACATCTCCACTGCTGCTGATGGTGGTGAGACCTCCCAGACCCCTGCTGACCCTCCTGCACCCGGTCCTCTTGGTACCTTACCTATGCGTCGTTCCCTTCACACGGTGCGTGGCATAGTGGGTACGCATGATAGTATCATCCATGACCTTTGTGGTTGAGCGGACGATCTAGAGGCCAATGCGCATGCTGAGGGTTTTACAAGGGCCGCCATCATTAAGCACTTCACCAGCCTGCGAGCGCGATTGGATAATGCTGAGCGAGGACGTATGGTGGCTGAGCGTGAGCGCATGGTGGCCGAGCGTGGGTGAGTCGAGGCATGGAGGCGTGTGGACATCCTTGAGCATCGTCTGGATGAGCTGCATCATAGGATGAGGGCTGCTGTCGCTGCTTTAGCTACAACATTTCCCCCACCTCCTCAGTAGTTTAGTTGTGATTATTGTAGTTTGTAGCTCTTGTTATCTATCATGACCAGTAGTAGTATCTTTTGGGTTGTTTCATTGTATACCTTGTATTGGGACGTTGTGCCCCACTTAATTTGTAATTCCAATACAAACCAATGTACCAAAAACATGTTAATAAAATGATGATATTATGGTTTACTGGTTGTTCTCTATTATCTGTTTATGCTTTAGTTTATTGGTTATCCTTGTTGCATGGTTGTGTATGATTATCATTGCATTCGATGGTTGTGTGTTATGTATGTCATGGTTGTTGTGGATATCATGGTTGTTTATTCGAGCGCACATGATTGACAATGTTATCGATAAATATGTGTCTCATTCTTCTTATATCTGATGTATTAGAAAGAAGTCATTCCTCCTCGAAATAACACCCATAATACCGAGGATAGCACATTCCCAACCACGTTCAAAGAGCTAGCCCACGTGATTGCGCAATCCATTGTGCATCACGACGCAAACCGCACAGATTCTAGTGGTGGATCTGGTGGAAACGGTCGGCGAAGGACCAGTGGAAATGACAATGGTAAGATATTGAAATGTTATACTTCTATGGCCTTGTAATCACTTGTTGTTATTGATGATGTCTTATTATCTATGACACTGAAGTTGAGAATTTGATACATGGCTGCTCCTACAAGACTTTCATGTCTTGTAAACCATGGAGTTTCTGTGGGTCTCAAGGAGCAATCGGTATTTGTCGTTGGATTGAGAAGATGGAATCAGTCTTGGATATCAGTGGAGGTGCTGAAGATCAGAAGGTTAAGTATGCTACATGCACCTTCCAGGATGAGGCGTTGACTTGGTTGAATATGCAAGTTCAGACTCTGGGTAAAGATGCTGCTTATTGTCTTTCATGGAACAATTTGAAGTCCATGTTGATGGAGAAGTACTGTGCCCAAAGTGGGGCATTGCTTAAGAAAGAAGTTGAAAAAGGAGGAAATTCAGGTGACAAAAGAAAATGGTCAGGTATCAGGAAAGGTAAAAATGGTGGAAATTGGTCTGGAAAGAAACAAGAGACTGTCCAGGCTTTTGTTGCAACCACTGATACTGTTGCTGAGCGTAAAAGGAAGTTCAATGGACATCACCCTCTCTGAAACAAATGTAACTATCATCATGTGGGATCTTGTGATAGCATCCGTTGTGACCATTGCAAGAAGATTGGTCATCAGACTTCCCGTTGTCGTGCCAAGGCTGCTGGTAACCCTGCCGGAAACCAAGGTGTTATGAGTGTGGTGCTGCTCATCATTTCAAGAAGGCTCGTGGTAGAGCTTTTGTGATTGGAGCCGGTGATGCTTGTGAAGATCCTAATGTCGTTACCGGTACGTTCCTTATTAAAAACACTTATGCTTCCGTACTTTTCGATATTGGTGCTGGTTTAAGTTTTGTATCGACTGACTTTAAGGAAACCCTCCGGGTAGGCTCTAATAGGTTGGGTACATGCTATTCAATAGAATTGGATGGCGGTAAGGTTATTGAGTCGGAAGAAGTCGTTGAAGGATGTACCCTAAACTTGGGAGATCAGGAGTTTCGCGTAGATCTGTTGCCGATCGAGTTGGGTAGTTTCGATGTGGTAGTTGGCATCAGTTGGTTGTCAATGAACCATGCGGAGATCGTGTGCCGAGAAAAGATTGTCCGTATTCTCCTCCCTATTGGTGAAGTTCTTTTGGTCAAAGGAGAGAACAGTCGACCAACATTACAGATTATATCTTGCATGAAAGCCCATAAGTGCCTTTGCAAGGGCTATTGTGCATTCCTAGCACACACGATAGAGAGGAAGTCCAAGGAGTTGAAGATCGAAGACATCCCTGTAGTGAGGGATTTTCATGAGGTCTTTGCTGAAGAGTTGCCTGGATTGCCTCCTCCGAGGAAAGTGGAGTTCCATATTGATTTGGTTCCTGGTGCTGCACCTATCGCCTGTTCTCCATATCGTCTAGCGCCATCAGAGATGCAAGAGCTTTCAAGTCAGCTGCAAGAGTTGTTGGATAAGGGTTTTATTAGGCCATCAAGAATCGGTATCCCTCACCAGGATTGATGATTTTTTGATCAGTTGCAAGGTTCCAGCTTCTATTCTAAGATTGATCTGAGATCTGGATATCATCAGCTTCGTGTGCAAGAGGAAAGCATACCTAAAACGGCTTTTAGGACCCGTTATGGTCATTATGAGTTCCTAGTCATGCGATTCGGATTTACCAACGCACCAGCGGTATTCATGGATTTGATGAATAGAGTATGCAAGCCGTATTTAGACAAGTTCTTGATTGTTTTTATTGATTATATATTGATATATTCACGGACTCAAGAGGAGCATGAGCAACATCTGAAGTTGATTCTTGAGCTACTTAAGAATGAGAAGTTGTATGCTAAGTTCTCCACGTGCGAATTTTGGCTTTGTGAAGTTCACTTTCTTGGTGATGTGGTGAATGAAAAAGGTATTCATGTCGATCCAACAATGATTGAGGCAATTAATAATTGGGAAGCACCCAAGTCGCCAACGGAAGTGCGACAATTTTTAGGACTCGCTGGATATCATCGGTTTATTGAGAACTTCTCCAATATTGCTCAATCCTTAACCGTTTTGACTCAGAAGGATAAGAACTTTGAATGGGGTGATAAGCAAGAAGCTGCCTTCCAGTTGTTGAAGCAAAGGTTGTGCAGCGCTCCGATTTTGTCTTTGCCCAATGGAGTGGATGATTTTGTAATCTATTGTGATGCTTCACACCAAGGTCTAGGGTGTGTTTTGATGCAAAGGAATAAAGTGATTGCGTATGCCTCTCGTCAACTCAAGGTTCACGATAAGAATTACACTACGCATGATTTGGAGTTTGGAGCCGTAGTTTTTGAGCTCAAGATTTGGAGACATTACTTGTATGGAACCAAGTGTACTGTCTTTAAAGACTACAAAAGTTTGCAACACATCTTCGACCAGAAGGATTTGAACATTAGGCAAAGAAGATGGGTTGAATTGCTGAACTATTACGAGTGTGAGATTAAGTATCACCCGGGAAAGGAAAACGTTGTAGCGGATGCCTTAAGTCGAAAGGAACGAGTCAAGACCCTACGCGTTCGCGCACTAGGTTTGACTATTCAATCAAGTCTCACGGATCGCATTCGTGAAGCTTACCAGGAAGCACTCAAGAAAGACAACGTCAAGGAAGAAGCTTTGTATGCCATGGTTAGGTTGTTGGAACCAAGGACCGACGGAACATTGGTTTTCGCTAATAGGATTTGGGTTCCATTGTTTGGTGGATTGAGGGATTTGATACTCGAAGAGGCCCATAAGTCAAGGTATTCGGTTCACCCAGGAGTCGATAAGATGTGTAAGGATTTGAAGGAATTATATTAGTGGCCTAACATTAAGGGTAGTATGGCTATGTACGTGGGAAAGTGCCTCACGTGCTCTAAAGTCAAAGCTGAGTATCAAAAACCCTCCGGTATGTTGCAGCAACCTGAGATACCCGTGTGGAAGTGGAAGTAGATCTCGATCGATTTTGTCACTAAGTTGCCAAGGACGGCAAGCGGTCGTGACGCAATTTGGGTAATTATGGATCAATTGACCAAGTCTGATCACTTTTTGCCAATCAAGGAAACGGATAAACTGGACAAATTGGCAAAGCTCTACATCAAGGAGATTATATCAAGGCATGGTATTCTAGTTTCCATCATCTCGGATCGGGATAGTCAGTTTACTTCCAGGTTTTGGCAGACATTGAACGAAGCCCTCAGTACTTGATTGGATATGAGTACGGCTTACCATCCCCAGACTAACAGACAAAGCGAGAGGACGATTCAGACTCTTGAGAATATGCTTCGTGCATGTGAGATTGACTTTGGAGGTAATTAGGATGCCCATCTACCTCTAATTGAGTTCTCATACAACAACAGTTATCACACTAGTATCAAACCTGCTTCGTTTGAAGCTCTATATGGACACAAGTGTAGATCGCCGCTGTGTTGGGCAGAAGTTGGGGATAAGTAGTTGACCGGTCTAGAGATAAGTCAGGACACGACAGACAAAATCTTTCAAATCAAGGATCGATTGAAAGCTTCCCGGGATAGGCAGAAGAGCTATATGAGAAGGAAAACGCTAGAATTTCAGGTGGGCGACAAGGTCCCACTTAAAGTTTCTCCTTGGAAAGGAGTGCCCAGGTTTGGAAAACGTGGCAAGTTAAGTCCAAGATATATTGGTCTATTTGAGATCTTGGCAAGAGTTGGCCCTGTTACGTACAAGCTTAAGTTGTTCAAGGAATTAAGTGGAGTTTATGACACATTCCACGTGTCAAATCTCAAGAAGTGCTTATCGGACGAATCGTTGATCATCCCGCCAGAGGAGATCCAGATTGATGAGAACCTCCATTTTATTGAGAAACCAGTCGAACTCACGGATTGGAAAGTCCAGAAATTGAGGCGTAGCCGAGTTAAGATCATTAATGTTCGGTGGAATTCTTGAGGCGGACCTGAGTTCACTTGGGAAATCGAGGATCAGATGAGGTGGAAGTACCACTCTCTCTTTAATAATTTCCCGGTATCGGATAAGCCACGTCGAATTTCGCAGACAAAATTTCCTTAACGGGGGGAGGATGTGACACCCACCACTTTACCAGGTCAACATCCGTACAAATCCTAGTCAACATTTAACTTTCTACGCATAATTAATATCATTTTATATGCAAAAGGCCCCCGAGAAAGTCTAGCAAGGCTGAACAAGTATAATTTCACCCGTAGGAACGAGCATTGGTGACACGAGTTTAAACGACTATAAACTATTTTCTAAAAACATGTGTAAATGTTCATTTATTCAATTACGTATTAAGGAATGTGATTTAGTCCATGTATAAAAACAAGTATTTTTCCAACTTACATATATATATATATATATATATATATATATATATATATAGGGTAGGGTTCCTGTAGAAAAATTGGTTTGTGTGAGAAATGTAGGAAGGATTAAAAATTGATATGTATGCATATTTTTTTTGGACCTATTCATGATGTTTTGGATTGTTTAGAAAAACACCAAACATAACAATTAATAACCGAAAACAATGTATTTTAGGCTTAAAACTTAAAACACTATGTCAAAAACATTTAAGCATGGTGTTTAAGTAATTACTAAGGTGTTTTATCTGTAATTTAAATTTAATGACTATAATACATTGGATTGTGTCTTAAATTTGTGTATATTGTTGTGTTAAGTGTTTTTCAAGCCAAAACAACCCAATACATCATTCCAAAATCAAAAACATGATGCCTACATGTCAATTCTTAATACTTCTCACACTTCTCACACAAAACAATTTTCCTACAGGATCCTCTACCCTATATATATATATAATATATATATATATATATATATATATATATATATATATATATATATATATATATATAATATATATATATATACTAGTAGGAAACCCGCGCGATGCGGCGGCGGCGGCAATTTACAACATCATACTCATTTTCTGTTAGTTTATCTATTCTCTTGTGATATATTATTACATGACGACAATATACATCACGGCACTCGTGATATATATGCGATTAGCCGATTACGGGTCCATGTATATTCATGTAACTTTTAAAGGAAGTTAAACATATTAGGTTGACGGGAAAACACTTTCTATAGTATATTATAAAAAATGAAATGGTGCTTTGATTATGAGATGTTTAAGTAAGGAAAATACACGTACGTTTGAAATATACATTAAGGTGTGTTTCTAATTTCAAACCAATTAACTCATCCAACACATTTCATTTCCATCGAAACCTTTTGATTTGAGCATTCACAAATACATATTAACATTCATATAAAGCACTAATATAAAGTTAGTAAAAGTCTTCTTTTCAAAGCATAAAAAAACACTTGAACTTTTGGTGAGATATATAATAGTTACACAGCCATGTTCTATTAAAAAAACAGTTGTAACTGCATACACACTAACATCTTCTAATTAAGCAACAACTCAGGAAGAAATATCATGTGCAAGTTTTAGAATGTTCGTGATTCATCAACAGGTGCTTTAACAATGTAACAAATCTTTTCCAAAAAAGGTAAAAAAAAATAACAAAATATGTTTATAAACATACCACAACCATTATTAAATAAATGAACACAACCCCACTAAACATATCACATCTTGCCTTTAGATATATCCATTGGTTATGACAATTTTAGACTTAGGCTGTCACTTCTCCTTCACCGGTTCTATTTAATCAGCATGAAGTTTCCTCTCTTTCGGTGGAGAATTCGCCATCCCCACGTCGTCACCTGGAGCATGAGTTAGCATTTTAATGTTCAACAATGCACTTAGCGCCTACATAGTTATCTGGTCCTGCAGGTACAAATTGAAATTGCTAGCGTTCAGTTGATATTTCAACATGTTCATAAAATCTGGTGGTTGCATTGCAACCGTGTAGCCGGAATGCCAGATCAGCCATGTAATAAGTTTGTCAAATATGATTACAAAGAAGTATGACATTCAGGTCTAGATGTAGAAAATGGCGGCTGGGACATGGTCGGGTCAAAATGGGTTCGGATCAATTCAAGTAACTTTTTACTTCTAACTAAATGGATTAGATTAGGTTGGTTTGACCGTAAACACTTTTTTTACATGTAAATTATTATAAATATCATTACTTCAGATGAAAAGTATAATCACATTTATAGCGCATCGTTCTCTTTCCTCTTTCTTTTGTTTCCCTCTATTTTCTTCTAAGAAAGCACACCAAATAAACATTATGTATTTTTCATACCTTGGGAATTTGCTGATAGTCCAAGGCTAAGTGATGACAGTGAGTAGAAAATAGCCTCCTACACTGCACCTTGTTGACAAGGTGTTCACGAACTGAAGCACTGCAACCAAACACTCAAACAGAATCAATAAGAGATCTGGGTAAAAGGTGGGAATTTCCACCCTTTTACTTAAAATGGGCTGATATGGGTATGTGTTATATACTTATATCTATAAGATGAATTGCATTAAGCTAAAGTATTTAACTATAAAAAGGAGACATTCCAATTTCCATGTGAATTTAAATGCACAGCCGCATAGGAAGTCAAAAACCTCCTAAAGCACCTTATTATAAAAGGTCTTACATTGTTCCTGTAGTAAAAAAGTTTTTTAATCATGTTAGCATGTTAACATCAAGTTATAACTTATTCAAATTGTCTTGACCCATACCAAAAGTTATTTGTTACTTTGACCCATTAGCCACTCCACCGGATCGGCCCGTTTCTTCCCCTGAAGTTTGCTGCATCTTTCCATCTAAAGTGGTTGTCCCGCGTGTAAGTTCATCTAACGCTGATGAAAATACGATCATAAAACCTATCATCATAAAACCTATCCAGGTCAGTTTATGATCCCTTAGCCAATTAGTATATCTGTTAAAACTTGTGCATAACTAAACTGACTAATGGGCATGAGCGATACCTTGGTTTTAAAAAGTGCGAAGCGCACTAAAGCGACGAGGTCCAAAACCGAGGCGCAAAGCGCAAAAGCGGTGGAATTTTCGTACGCGAAGCGCAAGACGATTATATAATTTTTTTATATATGCTATAGGTTTTCAGCATTATTTACCCAAAATATAGATACAAATAAGGTTTATATATATGATATAACTTAAATATACAACCCTTTTAGCTACATATATAACAATTTTAAGCATAAAAACACCCCCCGTACGAAAAGTGCGCGCCTCAGGGGCTTTTTTGGCCAATAAAATCGCGCTTTACCTGCACTTTTCGTACGATGTGCGCCTAGGGTTACTTAAGGTGCCAGGCTTTGCGCCTAGGCGCGCTTCGCGCTTATGCGCGCTTTTTAAAATACAGAGCAATACAAAGACACCTTTTCATTTCTAAAAATAGCAAAATGAAAAGAAAAAAAAAATCTCTATAAGGATGTTACTCGGTGTTTTTCTTTAAGGTCACCTAACTATTACCCAAATTTTTATATATTAGTTTGTTTATACCAAATCCAGCAAAAAGTGAAAAAATAAAAATATGTTCGTCTATTCTGTAAAAAATTAATGGGTTAAAGCATTTTTTTTAAGAATTAAAGCATTTTTTGAGGAAACGTATAAAGTTTTACCATGATCAGAAAGTTAATCATAAAGGCTTACGGATGCAACACATTTAGTTTTACCTCAATCAATTTTCTGCTTTAATAGTTTCAAGTAACACAAATTTGAAAATTTACCATAATGCTTGATCAATCTTTGTCTACGAATGCAAACCATGGTGTCCTGCCACACATGAACAAGTGTCTATGGGATACTAATGGTGCAGGGCCAAAAAAAGGTTTTAAGATCTACAGTCTACACAACCGTTTTGACTCGAATCTATTTTGTTACCCTAAACCCTTACCACTTTTAGTGAAACTTTTCTTTCAGAACAGCCACTCTAAGTTGATAAATAAATGTACATGTGTGTTCGGTTAGAAGTCATTCTTTGCATAAGTACACGTATAGTGTTTTGTTTTGGGTTCCATCGAAGTACCTATATTATATTACTCTGTTGATTTGAGCGTGTATCTTAACTTGTATTTAAATATATCCAAACTAATAGCCAAACCAGTTCCAATTATAGCCTTTGCAGAACCAGAATCCAGAATCTGCCTCAAATCCATCATCAAAGTCAACGGGTCAAATGTGGCAACTGCATCAAATTGACCTACATCCACTTCTTAACTGTTATTGGTACCTAAATACGTGATCTTATATAAGCAATGTGTTCATGTGACCCATTTATTTTATTATTTATTTATAAACATTGAATTCAAAAAATACTTATACAGAAAAGTTTACCTGGATCAACAGTATGTGTAGTATGGTTTATTCCAATTTCCAAATGAAACAGTTGAACCATAGTCACATAATTCGCTGGTAAGGCCACGATTCTCGTTCTGGATCGTTCGTATCAGTTCGCGGTACGATCGCGGTCCTGGTTCGCTTGAGATCGCATTTCCATTCATAAAAGTGGCGTTCCAGATTATCAATTCAATTCTTGCTCCTTGCGTTGTCTTTACCGTCGAGATGCAGCCTTGAACTGCTTCTGTTATGGTCGGAATGCTTTGCCGGAGCAACCAGACCTCTGGTTGTACTTTAGTCTTCAATGATTGTACTTTAGTTCAACTGTTGAACTATATTTAGTAGGTCCCCCACCATTGATCTGATCCGAACTCCATCTGGTATACAAGGCTGCATTCCAGCACCAAGAAGAGCTTAAAGTATCCTATCAATAATATCAACATCATCAAGATACATAAGCTAAGCAACTATAATGTTTTCCATGTCATCAACAGTTCAACACCATGACCACAATGTAAGATTCTCCATAATCACAGTCATACATGCGTATAACTACTGAAAAAACGTATCAAACAAAGATCAAAGACATAATGAAGGTACCCGCGTATTGAAACATCTGACTTATAACACTCTGTCTAACGCAATGACCATATTCCCGGCATTAAAATCATTAGTGGCACATCATATTTACACTCGTGATGAAGAAAATTCTCAACCTAGAAAACATGTTCATATTTCACTCCCTTACTTAAACAGAAAAAGCAAATAATTATAGAAGAAACTTATCTGGGTAACCTAATTAAATACTGGCCAAAATTAACAAACATGCACGATAGATGAAGAAATGGGAAAAACAAAGCGTTTTATTGCATAAAATACCAACGTACTTTCAATTTTAAACCATGCGTCCATACCTTTCACATTATTTAAAACTTATAATAGATGATGATAAAGAGCAATAAATATAGGACCGCCTGCAAACTCCAATCGAGATAAAGACTGTGACCATAAAATTGATCCAGTTATTTACATAAAGCCGTGGGTGACTTTTAACGGGTTCAACCGGTTCCCAAATTATAATTTAATTTTACCTGCAAGCTGTAAAAATGTGCCCCAATATGACCCATTTTCACATATATTAGAGATGGTTTGGTATCTTAATGCACCTTATAAGCCCTAAAACATCTTAATACCCAAAATAATATATGTAAGAAAGTAATGATTTATTCCCTCTTTATTGGTGTTACAGTTGTAGTCAATGCACCTTATTCCTTTTTTATGGGATGTTGAAAACAATATTAGAATGTTGAAACTAACTAAACCTGTTGCTTATACAAGTAAATGATAAAATATTAGAATGTTGAAGCTAACTAAACCATTTGTTCAATATTAACAGCTATCAATCAACACACACACAAAAACATTCAACAAAAATACAAAACCTTGAGGTTTTAGCATTCGTTTCTAACTAGGGGAACACTTTTGGCTGCTTCAAAAAAGCCTTTTCTGTCTGTAAATCAATGCAAAAAACAGATAAGAAAATAATAAATTTTGATATTGTAACATAAAGGTGAAATCTACGAAACAATATACCTGTTCATCCAATGTTGGTGAGAGTTAGAAGCTTTGCAGCGACGTTACACAGGTGTAGTACCCCTACAACATGAAATTCTGTCATACTCTCAATCACCGGATCTACAAGTTTCACTGAATTGGGCTTTGGGGACCGCTGGTCTAAAAGATTACAACACGTGCGGTTGAGGTTCGTACTGACCGGGATATGGTCGGAACCTTAGATTGGATTACCGGAATCTGTTTGGAACCTTAGGTAGGGTTACCAGAATATTTTGACGCTAATGACTAATACCTAGGGTTACCAAAATATACACTGCATACCATCAGACCATCACCTTCTCTATCGTTGCTAATCATCAGGATGGAATAGCCGGCCTCCTTCTCTCCTATAATTTGTTTGATCTCACTCTATTTCTCTGTAGTTGTGTTTTCAGATCTAGATGTGAGGGGGAATTCAAAAAGAAGCGGAAAGATAAATGTTTTGAATTTTGAATTTTGATGGAATGAGATTGAGGGCCACGTGTTTGAAGCTAGATGTTTCATCTACTAAAAAAAACACTTGTACATCATGCTTAATGGATTGTACCTCAAAACTCTTAAAAAAAAGTGACAAATGACCAAACTTGCCCCTCATATATGCATATTAATATAGTATAGATATTTTATATATATATATATATATACGGCTCACACATACACATATATATGTGTATGAAATTGAAAGACATATTTAATACATGGTTTACATGCACTTTGTCCCATCATTAATGAACTATTCCATCCTATCTTTGTGTCTATCTATAAATGGTTAAACTACTAATCAACACAGGATTTATAAAGTATTCTAACCCTATATAACTACCATCATATCACCTTCCTATTCCTTTCTTTCTTTTCTTCTTTTTTCGGCCCCCAAGCACACTGCACACACCACCAACATCCATATTGTCCCTCCATCACATAACACTAGAAAATCCTAAAGTATTATCACATCACTCACAAAATCTCACCTTGATCCTAGGATTAGTCAACTATTGTCCCACACAAGACTTACAAATGATGTGATTAGTGAACAATTTTGGATAGATTCCTTAAAAAAACCTAAACCCATACTAGATTACCTTCCCAAATTAGCACAAGTGATTTCCCTTGGAACCTCCAAGCCGCCGCTACCCCATCCCCATACAACATTCTTTTTGTCTTCAAACACCAAATCCTAGAACTCATGACTAGTCATTCTCATAGATTGTTTAGTTAGGCCATGGATCTATAATTTGTTTAATCAAGATATTAGTCATTCATGCTTACTAACATGCGAACATAATCATAGTTCTTAACAAAAATGGTAAGATTTCTTAATCACTCTAATCCATAGGAGATTACTTACCTCAAACAACAACCTCCTTCCCCATTTCCTTTTATTTTGGCTGAACCCCCCTCCCACCCCTTGTCACATCTTATTTTGTCCCTTAATCACAAGACACTTGAATGTTTATGTGAGATCACATCACTAACCTCCACTTGATATTTTGTATTGTCACTAACCATTTGATAAGATCTCTAGTTAAATGTGATGACTTACCAAAGATGGCAAGATCTCTTAAACCCCAAAGATCCATATAAGATTTCCTACCTAAACATGGTTGATATTTAATCCTTTCTTGTTCCTTCCCAAACCGTCGACCCCCTACCTATACTAATCTTTTTTTTAATCCTAATACTAATCAAGTCAAACCCTATTAAGCACATGTTGGAAAGAAGCGACAAGATAATCTATTGTGTTGTCACATTGCTTGATACTCATCCAACATAATCCTGTGTTTTGTTAATGTCATTATATGTGTTTAGATTACAAATCCATCTTGATTTGAAGTAAACCTGTGAGAGACTTTACATAAACAAGGAAAGATCCTTAACCCCATTGATCCATAACATTTGACTTACCACAATTTGGAACGACACCCTCTTTCCCTCTCTTTTCCTCTCCCTCTCTCTCTCCCTCGGCTCTCTATCTCTCTCGCTCTCTCTCTCTTTCGGGCTCTCTATCCCTTTTCCTCAATAAATAGGAGCCTTGGATAATCATCCGTACATTCACACCACCCACTCAGTGGCGAATCTTGACCCGAAACTTCGGGGGGTCGAAACCTTATATACCAAAAAATTTCTATACGAAAACTATATAATTGGAAATTTTGAGCGAAAATTCTGGGGGGTCGGCCGCCCCTCCCTTCCCCATAAAAGGATCGCCCTTGCACCCAATAGCTCACTCACTAAACACACAAGTATCTCCCTAGTTCCAAGTTTCCTTAGTTCAAGCCACAAGTGAGGTATCAACATTCATCTATTTCTTTTTGTTCCGATAGTTATTATTATTCTTCATACACTAGTGTTCACCCACACCTATGATGTAGTTACCATGTATAGGTGATGACTCACAGAATTAACATATAAAACGGGCATAAACAATCCCAAAATAGGTTACAATTAGGCCTATAGAAGTGATAATTGATGCCTAATTTGTTCCTATTTGTATTTCTCAGGAAATTAGAGCTCCAAGGCGTAAACAAAGGATTTCCGGGTAAAAACAAGCAAAAATTTGAGATTCCTGAAGATACCAGACTTGAAGCCTGTTCTTGTGTGATTGGAAGACAATACCGGGACTTAAACAACGCTAAAATCAGTCTCGGAGTGGCCTTGCATGCCCACGCTTACCTGCACGAAGGCCTTGCACACGAGAAGACAACACAACAAACTTGGAGAGCAAGAAATCAAAGACAAACAGACAAGCATGCCCATGCCAATTGATGTTGCACGCCCGTGCTCAGACATATCGTACAGACAGCTTCTGGCATGCAGCAACAGAACGTACGTGTAACAGCAAGCACGCCCTCAACACAATTTGGCACAGCCGTGCAGCCTCTGGAGGTCTATAAATAGCAAGCCAACCTTCACCATTTGTTTATCCCATCTTGTGCTCTCTTGGTGCCGAACTCCAACCTTCTTCCAGAGATCTTGGGTTCTTGTGGGAGGCCTTCTGGCCTCCTAACGTCCCGCAATCGTTAGGCCTCATCCTACCTTGATCGGCTTAGCCAAGAAGAGGATCGTAGAGTAGTTATGCAATAAATATCGAGGGTCGTGAGGATCAAGAGAGATAGGTATCACTTGGAGGTGGATAGCTTTTATCTAAGCATCCATGTTCTTGTGTTGGTCATGTCTTATGGTTGTGTCTTTCTATCATGATGAACCCATTTCGATTTGTAGACTTTTATTATTATTACTAGTAGTTTATTTTTGGTTATTTGTGTTGTTATCTTCTTCTAATCCTTATTCGTTTATCTTTGTGGCAAGTTTGAATGATGACTAACTTAATAACTTAACAAACTTTAACTTAATTAAAATAAATTAGAGGTATAATCAGCTTCTCGTAACCCCGAGATAGATCCAAGGTGAGGAAACCGGTAGTAAGACAGATCCTTCAGGCTTTTGATATCCGAACCTAGTTCTAAGCAACAACTTCTGAAGTGGGCCAGATCTGAGTGACACATTTCTGGTTCATACCAGATGACTGAGTAATCTTCTTGGTAAAGGGAGGATTCCCTGCGGGCGCACCAGTGATCTTTTTGTATCATACGCCTTAAGGATTATGTTCCACCTTTATAAAGGATTTTATTCAGTAGTTGAGTGATTTTCTTGGCACTGAGAGGATTCCCTACGGGCATACCAGTGATCTCTTGTATCATACGCCTTTAGGATTAAGGGTTGGGTTATTTAACCGTCATCCATTTAAACAACTTTATATTTAACTAATAAATAAATATTAAAGTGTCACTTAAAAGATAAACAAATGACAGATTATTTATCTAGTTCTCGTTAGTACAACGCCGTTAACCAATGGGGATATGAGTCTACTGAGTCAACTGTAAGAGAGATCCCTCGGTATTCATGATCGTTAACCTTCTTAGGGGATTCGTTGTTGGACCACTCGGGAAAGACCCTAAGGCGAGATCCTTCGGTACGTAACGCGAGAGCTAAGGCCAGGTGTACGTTGTTCCGGGTGGGAAGTGAAGCCTCCATTTTAAGAAGAAGATGAGTTCGAACACCAGATACTTGACCGCGGTTTGAGGAGCGCGCTATACGCGAGGCCCTGGTGGAGATCCCAGGTGGACGCACGCTGGAGAGGTTTAGCATTCTATGTTGTAGTAGCCTCCGCTTCTCTATAAAAGAGTCGACACTTCAAGATCCCTCTCGTCTTCCTGACAATTAATTAACTTAAATTATTAATTCTAATAATAAACTTAACTATTAAATCGAAGGACCCCGAGATATGCATAATATACTACTCTACTATTTTTACCTTTTTATTTTACAAAAAAAACCTTTTTCAAATGCTATTTTTATCAAAGACCCCTCCGTTCTTTTTTTCTTTTAAAACCCGATCAGTAAATTGATGAAAGGTTGAGTAGGGAAAAGTTTGAACCTTGGGATACGATACTCAATACTTACCCTAGAGACTATACTATGAACATCAAGTTCTCTGCCTATGTGTTGGTTTTAGTTTCGAAAGTAAATATTGTTTACTTTATCAATTTAAACTTGGTAAAAACCGATTTAGTAAAAATCAGTCATTTATCCCAAACTAAAGTTTCTGAATTAAAACATCAAAGTTTTTGGCCGGGAAAATGATATCTTTTTATTTTGCTAAAACCACACACATTAAGTTTTTGGCACAGTTTTCGGGGAACACAATGGTTTCCAAGTAAAGACCCAAGTCAGTTAACTGGTCGGTTTATTTTTATCTTTCATTTTTATTTTCACTTTATTTTTCTTTTTGCTTTTGGTCTTCTTTGTTTTTCCTTTTCATTTTATTTTTGCCTTATTTTCGTTGATTGCGGTTGTTTTTGGTTTTTCTTTGCAGGATTGGAGGGTTTTTGTTTCTTCTTTATTTTCGTTAGAGATTGGTTTGTCATCCCTTGACGATCCCCAGGTAAGTGCAGAAAATGTGGAAAATGAGACCGGGTGTTGTTTTTCAAAAATTTAAAAGTTAAATTGTTTTTGAACTTAAAATGGGGTTTTAAAAATTATTTTGTGGAAACCCGGCTAAAATTTTTAAAACCGGACCCTTAAAACAGTTTTAAAATTGAAAAACATGAAAAACGGGAGTCGTGCAGCTGAGCACGGTCGTGCCACTCCATATGGCACGCGCGTGCAAAATGTGCAGACAGAATTGTTCAGGTTTTAAAAGGGCATTTGACTTTTCAAACCATTCACCTTCTTCCCCAAACTCGTCCCTACCGTCGCCACCCACCAAAAATTTCCAATTTTCCACTATTTTCCTCCATTTCAGGCTTCAATCTTCAATATAAGGTATGTATAATCAACCCCTAACATCTTTTCAGTGTTTTATGTCCAGATATGTCCAGATTCTTGAGTTTTTGAGTAGTTTAGTTTCTTGGAGAAAACCTTAGATTTCTAGTGTTTTTAGCCCGAATGTTTGCCTGAAACTTTAGGAAAACGATTAGGGTAGTGCTAGGAACGTAATGTGGGTGAAAATTTTGAGAAACTTTGCGAAACAATTTTCAAAAAAACTGACAGGTTTGAAAAAACCGACTCATCAGTCATGAGCACGACCGTGCACAGCAGTGTGCAGGGCGTGCTTGGCTAGAAAAACCGTTAAGAATTTCCCGCGTAACCAGTCTGACCTGAGAGACTGAGCACGACCGTGCAACCCTTGTGAAGGGGCGTGCTCAGCTCTGAAACCACACCAGAACTTTTTAAGTTTTAAAATTAAGTTATTTTTGCAGCTTAAAATCAGTTTTAGGGTGTTTTAGGCAAAAACCCAGTTTAAACAGTTGAACCAGTAGGAACACGGACTGCAGACTGAGCCGCATGGCCATGTTCACCAGTTGAGCATGGGCTTGCAGCCACTGGACCTATGCTTTTTTTTTCTGCAAAAATATTTAAGTTTGTGAAACTGAACCGATTCTGTTGTGTTTTACAGGAAATGGCGAGGAGGTCTGTCACTCTAGAGATGCCACCACACCAGAAGGCTAAAGCAGAAGACTCCATCCGAGATGACATCCATCCTTGGCTGTACTTTAACCAGGAAAATGAGGAACTGGAAGCCTACAGGAGGTTGCTTGTCCTTTAGCTCAGGCAAATTGGAGATTATCGCCTTGTAGATTATGATTCAGTGAGATCCGTCGGAATGGACCCGCGATTATACAACATGTTGTCAACCCACTGGCATCACTTCTTCCAGATATCTGGGCATACATATCGGGAAACATCCTTGGAGTTCTTAGCTTCCTTTACCTATGAACCGCCTGCTACATCTGATTAAAGAATCACAAGGCAGTGTTTGCGGTTTAGGTTGGGTAGGTGTTCGTACATTATGACATTGGCAGAATTTGGGGTTAGATTGGGACTTTATCAACAAAGGGAAATTCACACACCAGTATTCATTAAGAGCTTGTTAGATTGACCAGCAATGTTCGGCCAAAGGATTTCTGGAGACAAATCTCTGAAGCCCCCTATACTCCTAGGAGGCGTAAGAGGTCTAGTTTCCCAGACCCTCTCCACCAGTGGTTACATTTGATCGTTGCCAACAGTTTGGGATGCCGCACGGATCGTACGGATAGAGTACACGAGCAGGAGGTTTTCTATCCCTTAAGCATCATCAGAAACCGGCACGGTAACCTTACCCACGCGGTGGTCGAACTCCTCACCAAATGCTGGAGACCTATTGCTTCCGACCACATTTTTGAGGGACCTTATATTAGGCTCCAAGCCACCAGTCTGGAGATACTTCATCCCCAGATTTCAGATCAATTAACGGTGGTAGGAAGGATCCGATCCTGGAGACCCTAGACATGAGGGATATTGGAGTTGCAAATTGGTTCGACCAGGTTCTCAGGCTAATAGATAACAAGCGGAGGTTGGGGTATGAGGATACAGAGTACGATGAGGCAGAAGAAGCAGGGGACGAATAGTCATCAGTTACAGTCGCAGTCGGGCTGCTGCCAGATTCATTACAGGGCCAACGAAGCCGGCCTTGGAGAGGTTGGTTTCGCAGTATTTTGGACGGACTTGATACATTCATGACTTCGTGCACTTGCTCCAGATCCCCTTCATGCTGCAGCTACTCAGATTGAATTTCTCCTTGTATTGTTCGGGGACTCTAGGCACTTTGTGATGGTTTGTTGACACAAAACACCAATTTATTTTCTTTTTATTTTTCTTTTCTGGTTGTGACTGGATGACTGTATTGATACTTTGGATGTTTGTTTTATTCGCATGCTTGGTGCATTCCAGACACGTATCACCCGCTAGTGCTTCAGCACTAGTATCTATTTTAGGACTTAGTTTCTATTTATCTTTGTTACTTTTATTTTACTTTCATTTCTAGTATTTTAGGATAGGTCAAGGACATTTTGCTATTTGTGGAGCCGCCATTTCGACATCTCTCTGTGGAGGATAAAGGTTTCGCTCACACATGAGTGGATTCGCCGTTATCAGGGAGTATTAGTTTCTCTTGCCTTTTTCTATTATTGCTGCTTATTTTATTTTTTCTCGCCGGCCAGTTTGTCAATTGATTGTGGTTGTCCGGTACCCTCTTAGCAATTTGATACCCATAGCGTCATTCACGGTCACTTTGGCAGGTTTGTATAGTCTATTAGGCTCATGGACACCATTAGGCATTTATGCGGAACGGTTCATATTAAAAGATAGTCAAAATTTGATGATGTTAATTACACCCAATAGATCCATTTAAATAAAATAAAATCAAGTAGAAAAATAGGTTGGATGGCAAGTGAAAATACCTCGAAAAGTATGCATGAAACCGCTACCATATCCTACCTTTTTGTTCGTGTGAATTTCTTGAGCCTGTACACAAGCACCACGCTTGCAGATACACATCATATATTTATTGCTCGTTTCATTTCTCGAGAGATTTCTGACCTTAGTCCGACTCGGTTACAACTTGTGTGTTTATACATTTTCTTGTTGTAAAACGGTAATTAAATAAAAATGATAGAGGAATTTAGGTTTCTCCCCAAAATAAATCCTTTCTCCTAGAAAACCATTTTGAGCCTTAGCCTTTCGTTTCTTTACCGAATAAATGAGTCCCAATCACGCATCACCACAACATCTTCAAGATTTGTCATCACCGAGGGCGCGAACTGCAAGTTTGAAGAAAAAGCAACACCGTTGACAAAGGAGGGAACAACACAAGATGAGGTTAGTTTTATCTTTACACCCTTACATTACAACCCAAATAAAAGTCCTATTGATTTATCTAAGTTAGGTGGCTTGGAGATGAGGACTTGATTTGCATACAAGCCTATGACTTGAATCGACTTCGGTACGAACATGAGTGTTCACCCCCAAAACTCACCCAAATGACGAAACCTGAGTGATGAGTGAACATTGTGAGCAGGTATAGGTTTGAGCGTAATCGTACGGGTTAAGTAGGCGTGTCATGCAATTTTATTTTTCTAGTAACATTAATAAATAAATGGATTGCGGGTTTGTTAGCTACAATTTGCCTTAGTGTATTGTGGGTGATTGCTTGAGGTCAAGCAATAGTCTAAGTGTGGGGTATGGTGATGACTCACAGAATTAACATATAAAACAAGCATAAACAGTCACAAAATAGGTTACAATTAGGTCTGTATTAGTGATAATTTATGCTTAATTCATTCCTATTTGTATTTCTCAGAAAATTGGAGCTCCAAGGCGGAAACAAAGGATTTTCGGTTAAAAACAAGCAAAAACTGGAGATTCCTGAAGATACCAGACTTGAAGCCTGTTCCCTATATGATTGGAAGACAATCCCGTGAGTTAAACAACGCTAAAATCAATCCCGGAGTAACCTTGCACGCCCACGCTCACCTGCACGAAGGTCTTGCACGCGAGAAGACAACGCAACAAACTTGGAGAGCAAGAAATCAGAGACAAACAGACAAGCACGCCCGTGCCAATTGATGTTGCATGCCCGTGCTCAGACATATCATACAGACAGCTTCTGCCATGCAGCAACAGAACGTACTTGTAACAGCAAGCACGCCATCGACACAACCTGGCACGGCCGTGCAGCCCCTGGAGGTCTATAAATAGCAAGCTAACCCTCACCATTTGTTCATCCCTTCTTGAGCTCTCTTGGGGCCGAACTCCAAGCTTCTTCCAGAGATCTTGGGGTCTTGTGGGAGGCCTTCTGGGCATCCTAAGATCCCTCAATGGTTAGGCTTCGTCCTACCTTGGTCGGCTTAGCCAAGAAGAGGATTGCAGAGTAGTTATGCAATAAATATCGGGGGTCGTGAGGATCAAGAGAGTTACAAATCACTTGGAGGTGGATAGCTTGTCTATGAGCAACCATGTTCTTGTGTTGATCATGTCTGATGGTTGTATCTTTCTATCATCATGAACCCATTTCTATTTGTAGACTTTTATTATTATTACTAGTAGTTTAGTTTTAGTTATTTGTGTTGTTTTCTTCTTCTAATCCTTATTTGTTTATCTTTGTGGCAGGTTTGAATGATGACTAACTTAATAACTTAACAAACTATACCTTAATTAAAATAAACTGGAGGTATAATCAGCTTCTGGTAACCCCGAGCTAGATCCAAGGCGAGGAAACCGGTAGTAAGACAGATCCTTCGGGCTTCTGATATCCGAACTGGGTTCTAACCAACGGCTTCTGAAGTGGGCCAGATCTGAGTGACACATTTATGGTTCATACCAGATGACTGCGTAATCTTCTTGGTAAAGGGTGAATTCCCTGAGGACGCATTAGTGGTCTTTCTGTATCATACGCCTTAAGGATTATGTTCCATCTTTATCCTGGATTTTATTCAGTAGTTGAGTGATTCTTGGCACTGGGAGGATTTCCTACGGGCGCACTAGTGATCTCTTGTATCATACGCCTTTAGGATTATGTTCCACCTTTGTCAAGGACTTCATTCAGCTCGGGAGGTTAAGGGTTGGGTTATATAACCGTCATCCATTTAAACAACTTTATATTTAACTGATCAATAAATATTAAAGTGCCACTTAAAAGATAAAAAAATAATGGATTCTTTATCTTGTTCTCGTTAGTACAACGCCGTTAACCAATAGGGATACGAGTCTCCTGAGTCAACTGTAAGAGAGATCCCTCGGTCTTCATGATCGTTAACCTTCTTAGGGGATTCGTTATTGGACTACTCGGGAATGACCGTAAGGCAAGATCCTTAGGTACGAAACGCGAGATCTAAGGCGAGGTGTACGTTGTTCCGGGTCGGAAGTGAAGCCTCCATTTTTAAAAAGAAGATGAGTTCGAAGACTAGATACTTGACCGCGGTTTGAGGAGCCCGCTATACGCGAGGCCCTGGCGGAGACCCTAGGTGGACGCACGTTGGAGAGGTTTAGCATTCTATCCAGTAGTAGCCTCCGCTTTTCTATCAAGGAGTCGACACTTCAAGATCCCTCTCATCTTCCTCACAATTAATTAACTTAAATTATTAATTCTAATAATAAACTTAACTATTAAATCAAAGGATCCCGAGATATGCATAATATACTACTCTACTATTTTTATCTTTTTTATTTTACAAAACCAAAACCTATTTTAAAAACTATTTTTATCAAAGAACCCCTCCGTTTTATTTTTCTTTTTAAAACCCGATCAGTAAATTGATGAAAGGTTGAGTAGGGGAAAGTGTGAGCCTTGGGATACGATACTCAATACTTACCCTAGAGACTATACAATGCACGTCAGGTTCTCTACCTATGTGTTGGTTTTAGTTTCGAAAGTAAATATTGGTTACTTTATAAATTTAAAACTTGGTAAAAACCGGTTTAGTAAAAATCAGTCATTTATCCAAAACCAAAGTTTCTGAATTAAAACATCAAAGTTTTCGACCGGGAAAATCATATCTTTTTATTTTGCTAAACCACGCACACTAATAGACATACAATATCTTAAATCACAACTTATAAAACTTTTTATATGAAAACATGTTGAAACTTAGTTATATACGTGTGTATGCGTGCGATATGTATACATAGATATGTATGTTTTAGTCACAAATAAATGTATGATTGAATAGTCTATATTATAGTTATACATATGTATGAATGTGGAACATGTATGTGTGTGAACATATGTGTGCGCATGTGTGTATATGTATGGTGAGTATGTGTGTGATAAATTTATAAACATAGGTATTAATGTATGTGAACGTACCAAGATGCATATGTATATGGGTACGTACATACAAGTTTAGAGCTCATAGACATAAATACTTATGGTTATACATGGACATACACATATAAAGTATACACACACATATATATATATATATATGTATATATATTTATACGCGTAGGTATACATGGGTGTGCATGTACATGAGTTTCATACATACATGTACCTAATATCTTATAATGTTGAATAGATAACATAAATAGTTGTACCAAGTTGTAAACATGTGTTTAATAAATAACATGTGTTTGAAGTCAAGGTTTTCCACAATATAATATAACTATTTTCGTATAATGTTGGAAAGTATAAAAGTCACCAATGAAGTTAAACCAACTTAACACAATAGATTGGGGTAACCAAGGATACAATGGAATCTTTTGTTTAACCTAAAGTGTCCATGTAGGTATATAGGACGTGCAGGTCTAGATTCCTAGTTCTCAGACACACATTCTTGCTAGACTACACGCGGACTCGAGGTGAGTTTCATGGCCTTTTTTTTACTGTTTTATCTTTTGGGAAAAAGCATGCATTGTTAACTAGTTTTAGAATCACTTCCTAGCAGACCGGTATACATGAGACAATATGTTTAGAGTACTCACTAAGCCCTCGTGTAATTAGTTTACCGTAACCATTAGCTATGGATTTAGCCTAGAAACGCATGAATACCTCTATTGGGTTGACACCCCCACTCTTGGTTAGTCGCTCTAACCTAGATACATACGACAAAAGAGTGCTTGTATTTCTTTTATGATGATACATTGCCTTTATTGTGCGATGTGCGAGGCACCACTCGTCAAGGTTTGGTTATGGGCTCATGAACGTTTATTGTCATTGATCTTATCTAGACAATGATGGGTCATTCATGGATTTCATTGAACTTTACATTTTCACTTATTCCAAAACCTGTGAACTCACCAACTTTTGTTGACAAAGTTTTTATGTATGTTTTTCATATAACTAAGCATGGATGGAACTTGAGACATGTTTGGGCATTTATTCCCGACTATCACGTTTTGTGTTTTCAAAACTTATGATCTCGTGTTTGGTTTTAAACAGTATTTTGTGATGGTTGTTGTTGTCGAACAAGTTTGGTACTTTTACTATTAAATAAATTTGAATGTTTGCTCGAATCTTGTGCTTGAAAACCTTTCGTGTTGCACCTCGTGTTTCCGCCTAGGCGGGGTGTGACAAAATATATAAGCATCCGATTTTACTTGGGAACCTATTTATAAAATGCAAAGTTTCGAATACTTTAAAATGCTCGGTTTGGGAAATAATATAGCACTTGTTATTAATTGGAATTAATAGCAAGAATTGTATTTTGCAAAGTATATTTTCCTAAAAATAAACGTACATGACAATTATATTTATCCGATTTACGAGATGAGCTACGGATTGGGATGAGTTATACATTTCATAGTATTAGTCCAACGTGGGTTACACGCGAATAGTAACAAGTGCGCAACTTGGGTACTATGTCGTGTGTTAATGCATAAGTAAACGATCGGTACGTCGAGTTAAAGCATATTAAACACTCGGGTTTGTATACACGAGTCTAGATAGTTGGATACACTATCTTGTAACTGGATAATGAGCTAGGCTTATTGTGTTAGACTTTAAGGTGTCCTTTGTTGGTAATTTGTGCATAAGGAAGCCGGTTAAAACTTCAGGGTTTGGTTGCTAGCTAAGCAAGGAAATTAAGGTGAGTTCATGACCCCACTTTTTACTGTTTTGTAACTGTTTTTGGGGAGAAGACATGCTTGTTTTATGAAAACCTGTTTATTATAAAGCGTAACAAAGTTTAAGAAAACGTTTAGAGTTACCAATGCTTTTATGAAGTCGTACATGGATAAAAGGGAAATAAATAGTATTGTGCGAGTTTCACGACCCATTATCTTTTAAATGTTTTTGAATGTTTTATAATCGGGGATTAACATGCTTGTATGATGGGTAGACTAGAACTAGAATGAACATTTGATGGCCTTTGGTAGATGCACGGTGTGTGCGGTTATACGCTCGTCTATCCCTTCCGGAGGATACTTTCCCGCATTCTTAATCATTAGCTCTTGGTTTAGAGTCGTGGATGATGTTAGTAGATCTATTTGGTTGACGCCCCTCTTAGGGCAGTCACACTGCGCTTTATGAGAGAGCATACCTATTAAAAGGCCTCAGAGAGCACGGTTGTGTGCTTAGGGAGGTCGGGTTTAAAAGTCCTCAGGGAGCACGGTTGTGTGCTCAGGGAGGTCAGGTTTAAAAATCCTCAGGGAGCCCGGTTGTGGGCTCCGGGAGGTCATGTTTGGGAAGAAAAGTTATGGTTTGATTAAGAGCCTTAGGTTACGATCATACTTGTGTGAACTAGCTAGTCAACTTGGTTCTTTGTTGAGTCGTTACTCGATCATGAGTTTTAAACAAGGAGATTTGTGTATTGCCTTAAAACTAGTGTACCCGCCAAATGTTGTTAATATTAGTGAACATGATTATTGTTGAAACGTTTATGTGTTTTAAACAAGGAGATTTGTGTATTTGCCTTAAAACTAGTGTACTCGCTAAATGTTGTTAATATTATTAAACATGCTTATTGTTGAAACGTTTTGTTTAATCATTTCTGCGTTTAGGTACGAACTTGCCGGTGAGATTTACGGATGTCCAGTGTGGAATCCGAGGGGGGAAATAGTTTACAAAGAGGAAGTTTTCGAAAGTTATTATGGAATGCCCGGAGGGGATTCCACGGGAATAAAGTCTCATTTTGAATATAGTTGATCGATCGATAAGAACCTAGTATACATATCTTTATGGGAAGGTAAATATACAATAAGTGAGTCGAGTCGAATGGTAAATGAAAGGGAATACCTGGCAAGGATTCCAAGGGGACTTTTATAAGGTTTTCCCAAATAACGATTCAGGTAATGAAAATAAACTTTCTTAAAATGTTTTACGAATATTTTCCCAATGGGTTAACCAAAACGGGTTTCATGAAAAATAAACGTAAACCATGACTCACCAGCTTTATGTTGACCTTTTTAAGTATGTCTTTCCGGTTTAGATTATCGCAACGGTACGGTTGGAATAGGCGATGTTTTGGGATTGGAGATCCAAGAAAGTTTAGAAATGACGTTTAGGGTTCAAAGAGTCTCAGGTGTATAAATTCCGCTGCGTGGTGAAGAGGCCAAAGGTTCACAACCGATGGGAAAATCGGGGGTGTGACAGTTATGTTATTTCTTTTTCTTTATTCTCACATTAACGCTATGTTCCCCATTTTACTAACAGAAAAAAAAGATGGGAAATGGAATTTTGGAGAGAAAAGAAAAGGAGGGAAAGGAAATACATAATTTCATTTCGTTGTTCCAGAGTTTGAAGGAAAAGAAATCAAATACTTTATGTTTTCCCGAGTTGAAAGGAATGGAAAAGAAAGGTTTAATTTTATAGTTATACCCACATTGTGTATTAGAATAGTTTAACTATGAGGGTAAAATAGTAAATGACAAACCTTTTTATTTATTTTCCTTTCCCTTCCTTCACTTCCTTCCATTTGATGATGAAACTTATTATTGAAAGATTTTCTTTCTACTTTCTTATCCTTCCTTTCACTCTCTTCCTTTATTGGAACTCTGGAAAACACCTATTTTTCACTTTCTCTTCACTTCTTTCCATTTTCTTCCTTTAATGAAACTCGGGAAGGTGAGGTTAAGGTACAAGGTCATATTTCGTGAGAAGTGTGAAAAGGATTAAGAATTGATATGTAGACATCATTTTTTGAATTTAGTAATGATGTTTTGGATTGTTAGGCTAAAATAAACACAAAAGATAACAGTTAAAAACACAAACAATTTATTTTAGGCTTAAAACTTAAAAAATCATCCAAAAAACATGTGTTTTAATTTTAACAAACTATACCTTAATTAAAATAAACTGGAGGTATAATCAGCTTCTGGTAACCCGAGCTAGATCCAAGGCGAGGAAACCGGTAGTAAGACAGATCCTTCGGGCTTCTGATATCCGAACTGGGTTCTAACCAACGGCTTCTGAAGTGGGCCAGATCTGAGTGACACATTTCTGGTTCATACCAGATGACTGCGTAATCTTCTTGGTAAAGGGTGAATTCCCTGAGGACGCATTAGTGGTCTTTCTGTATCATACGCCTTAAGGATTATGTTCCATCTTTATCCTGGATTTTATTCAGTAGTTGAGTGATTCTTGGCACTGGGAGGATTTCCTACGGGCGCACTAGTGATCTCTTGCATCATACGCCTTTAGGATTATGTTCCACCTTTGTCAAGGACTTCATTCAGCTCGGAAGGTTAAGGGTTGGGTTATATAAACCGTCATCCATTTAAACAACTTTATATTTAACTGATCAATAAATATTAAAGTGCCACTTAAAAGATAAAAAAATAACGGATTCTTTATCTTGTTCTCGTTAGTACAACGCCGTTAACCAATAGGGATACGAGTCTCCTGAGTCAACTGTAAGAGAGATCCCTCGGTCTTCATGATCGTTAACCTTCTTAGGGGATTCGTTATTGGACTACTCGGGAATGACCGTAAGGCAAGATCCTTAGGTACGAAATGCGAGATCTAAGGCGAGGTGTACGTTGTTCCGGGTCGGAAGTGAAGCCTCCATTTTTAAAAAGAAGATGAGTTCGAAGACTAGATACTTGACGCGGTTTGAGGAGCCCGCTATACGCGAGGCCCTGGCGGAGACCCTAGGTGGACGCACGTTGCAGAGGTTTAGCATTCTATCCAGTAGTAGCCTCCGCTTTTCTATCAAGGAGTCGACACTTCAAGATCCCTCTCATCTTCCTCACAATTAATTAACTTAAATTATTAATTCTAATAATAAACTTAACTATTAAATCAAAGGATCCCGAGATATGCATAATATACTACTCTACTATTTTTATCTTTTTATTTTACAAAACCAAAACCTATTTTAAAAACTATTTTTATCAAAGAACCCCTCCGTTTTATTTTTCTTTTTAAAACCCGATCAGTAAATTGATGAAAGGTTGAGTAGGGGAAAGTGTGAGCCTTGGGATACGATACTCAATACTTACCCTAGAGACTATACAATGCACGTCAGGTTCTCTACCTATGTGTTGGTTTTAGTTTCGAAAGTAAATATTGGTTACTTTATAAATTTAAAACTTGGTAAAAACCGGTTTAGTAAAAATCAGTCATTTATCCAAAACCAAAGTTTCTGAATTAAAACATCAAAGTTTTCGACCGGGAAAATCATATCTTTTTATTTTGCTAAACCACGCACACTAATAGACATACAATATCTTAAATCACAACTTATAAAACTTTTTATATGAAAACATGTTGAAACTTAGTTATATACGTGTGTATGCGTGCGATATGTATACATAGATATGTATGTTTTAGTCACAAATAAATGTATGATTGAATAGTCTATATTATAGTTATACATATGTATGAATGTGGAACATGTATGTGTGTGAACATATGTGTGCGCATGTGTGTATATGTATGGTGAGTATGTGTGTGATAAATTTATAAACATAGGTATTAATGTATGTGAACCTACCAAGATGCATATGTATATGGGTACGTACATACAAGTTTAGAGCTCATAGACATAAATACTTATGGTTATACATGGACATACACATATAAAGTATACACACACATATATAATATATATATATATGTATATATATTTATACGCGTAGGTATACATGGGTGTGCATGTACATGAGTTTCATACATACATGTACCTAATATCTTATAATGTTGAATAGATAACATAAATAGTTGTACAAGTAGTAAACATGTGTTTAATAAATAACATGTGTTTGAAGTCAAGGTTTTCCACAATATAATATAACTATTTTCGTATAATGTTGGAAAGTATAAAAGTCACCAATGAAGTTAAACCAACTTAACACAATAGATTGGGGTAACCAAGGATACAATGGAATCTTTTGTTTAACCTAAAGTGTCCATGTAGGTATATAGGACGTGCAGGTCTAGATTCCTAGTTCTCAGACACACATTCTTGCTAGACTACACGCGGACTCGAGGTGAGTTTCATGGCCTTTTTTTACTGTTTTATCTTTTGGGAAAAAGCATGCATTGTTAATAGTTTTAGAATCAATTCCTAACAGACCGGTATACATGAGACAATATGTTTAGAGTACTCACTAAGCCCTCGTGTAATTAGTTTACCGTAACCATTAGCTATGGATTTAGCCTAGAAACGCATGAATACATCTATTGGGTTGACACCCCCACTCTTGGTTAGTCGCTCTAACCTAGATACATACGACAAAAGAGTGCTTGTATTTCTTTTATGATGATACATTGCCTTTATTGTGCGATGTGCGAGGCACCACTCGTCAAGGTTTGGTTATGGGCTCATGAACGTTTATTGTCATTGATCTTATCTAGACAATGATGGGTCATTCATGGATTTCATTGAACTTTACATTTTCACTTATTCCAAAACCTGTGAACTCACCAACTTTTGTTGACAAAGTTTTTATGCATGTTTTTCATGTAACTAAGCATGGATGGAACTTGAGACATGTTTGGGCATTTATTCCCGACTATCACGTTTTGTGTTTTCAAAACTTATGATCTCGTGTTTGGTTTTAAACAGTATTTTGTGATGGTTGTTGTTGTCGAACAAGTTTGGTACTTTTACTATTAAATAAATTTGAATGTTTGCTCGAATCTTTTGCTTGAAAACCTTTCGTGTTGCACCTCGTGTTTCCGCCTAGGCGGGGTGTGACAATATATATAAGCATCCGATTTTACTTGGGAACCTATTTATAAAATGCAAAGTTTCGAATACTTTAAAATGCTCGGTTTGGGAAATAATATAGCACTTGTTATTAATTGGAATTAATAGCAAGAATTGTATTTTGCAAAGTATATTTTCCTAAAAATAAACGTACATGACAATTATATTTATCCGATTTACGAGATGAGCTACGGATTGGGATGAGTTATACATTTCATAGTATTAGTCCAACGTGGGTTACACGCGAATAGTAACAAGTGCGCAACTTGGGTACTATGTCGTGTGTTAATGCATAAGTAAACGATCGGTACGTCGAGTTAAAGCATATTAACACTCGGGTTTGTATACACGAGTCTAGATAGTTGGATACACTATCTTGTAACTGGATAATGAGCTAGGCTTATTGTGTTAGACTTTAAGGTGTCCTTTGTTGGTAATTTGTGCATGAGGAAGCCGGTTAAAACTTCAGGGTTTGGTTGCTAGCTAAGCAAGGAAATTAAGGTGAGTTCATGACCCCACTTTTTACTGTTTTGTAACTGTTTTTGGGGAGAAGACATGCTTGTTTTATGAAACCTGTTTATTATAAAGCGTAACAAAGTTTAAGAAAACGTTTAGAGTTACCAATGCTTTTATGAAGTAGTACATGGATAAAAGGGAAATAAATAGTATTGTGCGAGTTTCACGACCCCTTATCTTTTAAATGTTTTTGAATGTTTTATAATCGGGGATTAACATGCTTGTATGATGGGTAGACTAGAACTAGAATGAACATTTGATGGCCTTTGGTAGATGCACGGTGTGTGCGGTTATACGCTCGTCTATCCCTTCCGGAGGATACTTTCCCGCATTCTTAATCATTAGCTCTTGGTTTAGAGTCGTGGATGATGTTAGTAGATCTATTTGGTTGACGCCCCTCTTAGGGCAGTCACACTGCGCTTTATGAGAGAGCATACCTATTAAAAGGCCTCAGAGAGCACGGTTGTGTGCTTAGGGAGGTCGGGTTTAAAAGTCCTCAGGGAGCACGGTTGTGTGCTCAGGGAGGTCAGGTTTTAAAAATCCTCAGGGAGCCCGGTTGTGGGCTCGGGGAGGTCATGTTTGGGAAGAAAAGTTATGGTTTGATTAAGAGCCTTAGGTTACGATCATACTTGTGTGAACTAGCTAGTCAACTTGGTTCTTTGTTGAGTCGTTACTCGATCATGAGTTTTAAACAAGGAGATTTGTGTATTGCCTTAAAACTAGTGTACCCGCCAAATGTTGTTAATATTAGTGAACATGATTATTGTTGAAACGTTTATGTGTTTTAAACAAGGAGATTTGTGTATTTGCCTTAAAACTAGTGTACTCGCTAAATGTTGTTAATATTATTAAACATGCTTATTGTTGAAACGTTTTGTTTAATCATTTTTGCGTTTAGGTACGAACTTGCCGGTGAGATTTACGGATGTCCAGTGTGGAATCCGAGGGGGGAAATAGTTTACAAAGAGGAAGTTTTCGAAAGTTATTATGGAATGCCCGGAGGGGATTCCACGGGAATAAAGTCTCATTTTGAATATAGTTGATCGATCGATAAGAACCTAGTATACATATCTTTATGGGAAGGTAAATATACAATAAGTGAGTCGAGTCGAATGGTAAATGAAAGGGAATACCTGGCAAGGATTCCAAGGGGACTTTTATAAGGTTTTTCCCAAATAACGATTCAGGTAATGAAAATAAACTTTCTTAAAATGTTTTACGAATATTTTCCCAATGGGTTAACCAAAACGGGTTTCATGAAAAATAAACGTAAAACCATGACTCACCAGCTTTATGTTGACCTTTTTAAGTATGTCTTTCCGGTTTAGATTATCGCAACGGTACGGTTGGAATAGGCGATGTTTTGGGATTGGAGATCCAAGAAAGTTTAGAAATGGCGTTTAGGGTTCAAAGAGTCTCAGGTGTATAAATTCCGCTGCGTGGTGAAGAGGCCAAAGGTTCACAACCGATGGGGAAAATCGGGGTGTGACAGTTATGTTATTTCTTTTTCTTTATTCTCACATTAACGCTATGTTCCCATTTTACTAACAGAAAAAAAAAGATGGGAAATGGAATTTTGGAGAGAAAAGAAAAGGAGGGAAAGGAAATACATAATTTCATTTCGTGTTCCAGAGTTTGAAGGAAAAGAAATCAAATACTTTATGTTTTCCCGAGTTGAAAGGAATGGAAAGAAAGGTTTAATTTTATAGTTATACCCACATTGTGTATTAGAATAGTTTAACTATGAGGGTTAAAATAGTAAATGACAAACCTTTTTATTTATTTTCCTTTCCCTTCCTTCACTTCCTTCCATTTGATGATGAAAACTTATTATTGAAAGATTTTCTTTCTACTTTCTTATCCTTCCTTTCACTCTCTTCCTTTATTGGAACTCTGGAAAACACCTATTTTTCACTTTCTCTTCACTTCTTTCCATTTTCTTCCTTTAATGAAACTCGGGAAGGTGAGGTTAAGGTACAAAGGTCATATTTCGTGAGAAGTGTGAAAAGGATTAAGAATTGATATGTAGACATCATTTTTTGAATTTAGTAATGATGTTTTGGATTGTTAGGCTAAAATAAACACAAAAGATAACAGTTAAAAACACAAACAATTTATTTTAGGCTTAAAACTTAAAAAATCATCCAAAAAAACATGTGTTTTAATTTATGTGTTTTAGTTGGGTTTTAAAATCCATGGCTAAAATACATTGTATTATGTTTTAATTATTATGTTTGATGGTTTTCTAGCAAAAGAAACCCAAAACACCATGGCTAAATTCAAAACATGATGTACATGTCAATTCTTAATACTTCTCACCAAATATGGTCTTTCCCCAACCCTTTACCTATATATGTGTGTGTAGGAAAGAGATTGTTAGAAAACCTGAAAGACTAGACAACTTCAAAAAATTAACTTTTAAACAATATTTTTATATTGACTTTATTTTTTATATGTTACTATTATTTGTGAAAATTAAAAAAATATATAAATAGGTAGATCGAAGAGCTACATATATAGTTCATGAATTACATATGAATATATCATATGTGTATCTTGTAAGATTCAAATGTGTAGCTTATCAATGCATATATACATCATATGTGTACTTTTGCAAGCTTCCATATGTGTAGCTTCTCAATCTACTTACATTTTATAATTTTATTTTTATTTCTACAATACTAACCTTATAAGTAAATGAAATGAAAAGTGAACATTAAAAAAAATTTGATGGTTTAATAGTAGTTTCTCGGTTTTCAAGATTTAAATGATTTTCTAATGTATATACTTTTGAACAACAATTTCAATTAAAACCCCATCACCTATCTAGCAAGAAACTAACAATTAACACCCATCACCTATCTAATGTGTATCTTTTAACATGACCCAATCTAACATCACACCTTTATACCAATTTCCTAAAGTAGCTTGATGACTTGATCTCTCCAATGATGGTCTTAAACTTTATCTAAACATTATTAAGAACCAAATTATTCTATGCCCGCCAAATACACCAACAAGCAAGCAAAACAATCGAATTAAACATTTTCTTTTTATGATATTCCAACAATATTAATTATGAATCTCCACAAGATCATAGATAGAGAAAGCATAAATCGTTGAAAGCTTGCACCATCTACTTATATCTTGCCATACCATAGTCGACACATGGCACGTTGTGTATACATGGTCAATGGATTCATTAACCATGATTCCCCTTATAAAAAGTCAAAAACTACGAGATTACATGCTCACAATATACAAGACCGAATCATGAAATATCAAGGGAATAGAGAGATACTCTTAAAATATCATTTAGAAAATTTAGAGCAAAAGGGTGTGAGTGTAGAATGTTAGGGGTTGGCTTGTATTTATAGGTAAAACACAAGAAACAAGGTAAAGACATCAGATAGTCCATGGTCAATCCCACAGTCTATGCCATCGATGGTGGACCATGGTATTTTCACTTTTTCACTTTTCAAATCAACCATACCTATTCAATCAAACTAGATGTTTACTTTTTAACAATGTTTTCAGAACCATTACGGACGTTTAACCGGACGCTTTACTGGTTCACTGGTTAGAACAGTTCGGACCAGTTGAACGAATTTAGAAACCAGATAATAATTTATATTTATAATTTCAAATATGAATATAAACAACATAAGTATAGTTGTTTTCTTTACATGTGTAATTAATTTACTAATAATGGATGGTTGATATAGCAACCCATTTATATTTACTCCCTTTAAAAGAATATTAGAGATCAAATGAAAACCATCGGATTGCTGGTTGCAGGTAATGACATCATTTTCCATAATGTAAGGATCCATCAACTAAGCTTTCTTGAGTGAAGAGATTTAAATATTTGTCCTACGTTCATTCTCGAATGTACTATTAATGGATTGAATACCATGTCAACAGGTCTTCCTTCTTACAAATAAGGCATATCTTGTTAGGTAAAATTTTTGAAAATAAAACCCTCATTTCTATTTTTCCAGCTACTTTATCGCCTCACACTTATAATAAAAATAACCACTTTTAAAATTAGGGTGATAGTCAAATGTTTTTATCTTTCCATTTGCATCCTGCATAGCCTCGCTAATCGCTAAGTTTCTAGAATTTTTTGAATAGATAAAGTATTTGGTTTAGTAACAAAACTCATTTCTGCAAATTCAAGGCCTCTTGTTGGTTAATGGTTATCTCATGATTCTACTGTTGTGTTAAATCGTGATCAAAGGTTTGAAGCTGATGGTTATCGAGGCTTGTGTTAGATCTGTGTAAGGTGAAGGAAGGTTGGATTCATCGATCCCTGTTGACCCTTCGACGTTGGTTTGCCGATTTGTCGGTTTGACAGTCGACCGCTAGTCCAACCGGCCGGACACCCTCTAACGGTCTACTATTTCACCAGGCCACCATGTCAGCGGTCCCGGACGAATCGGCCGGTCCATTCCGGGTCTTCAAAACATTGTTTTTTAAGTATTATTTGGTATTTGGTAACGCATAATTGAATTCTTTCCAATGCTGACAACACTTTGTGTCCATCCATGATTACATGTCTAAAACGAAAATAAACCAATTAAATACTTCTATTTCAAAATTCAAAGCCCATTCAATTGGTAATCAACTTGTTTAGTTTAATTAGGACTTTTGTTTTAATAATTTTAAAAAAGTGTCAATTTGTTATATTTTGCATTGTTTAAAAATTATTTTTCTATAATTCGTAATCAATTTATTGAAGATTTAATTCTTTGTAGATGATCTTTCATTCTTGATATTTGTATATTCAAGTCTCGTCAATATGTAGCTTTGATTTTTCATCTTTGAATGTGGTAAATTGTTTCACGTGGTGAATGTTGCGCATGATGATTTGTTGAACTTGTTTATCTTGCACTTGGTGATATTGATCCATACATAACTTAACACAATATCTACCAATCTTTATGACTTCATCACTATACTTAAATCATGCATTAAGTGCTTAGAAAACACATAACTTGTATATGCATATTTACTAACAACAACCTGATTACATAAGTTCCTAATTTAAATTGTGTATCAAACTTAACAATTATTTATGTTTCTTACAAGTTAACATTAACAGTAACACACATTGTTTTTCTAACAAATAGATTTTTAAGAAATATAAAAATATAACACTATGTTAAATCTTTATAGAGTTTATGATTTTTGTTTTAGAACATCAAACCTTTGTATCTTATTAGTAGAAGTTAGAACACAACAGTTCCACTAGTTATCGATTACATAATTATCTTTTCATTATTTTGTAGCCAACATATACAATGGTGTTCTCTCGAAGCTTAATTGGTTCACTCTTCTCTGTCTCTCTCTCTCTCTCACACACACACACTCTTTCTCTCTCTCTATCTGCCTCTCCTTTTTTTTGTCCTTTTTAATGTCGTGGTGGTGACTAGTGAATTAGGACAGGTGTAAAGGGAAATGACAATACATGATGAGCTGGGCAGACACATAGAAAAATGAAAAGCCACCGCTCAAGCTCCTTTGAACAGGTGGTGTAAGAGAACATGCTTTGCTTTACAGCCTGTACATCATACCTAATATATTATACGAAAGAAAACTGATGAAAATAGCCTTTCTTCACGTCATAATTACTAAACTGCCACTTAACTGTTAATCTTATGTTTTCATTAATACATAGTATAATAGTTCGATATAAATAAATTCACAATATTTTTTCATCAACCTGTATGTTTATACTAACATATAAAGTGAAAACCTTATAACAGGATCTCAATGAACAATTTACTATCACAAAAGGTTAATCAACGTACAACAATAACTCGAATATTTCTTTAGAACAATTGTGTCCCTGATAACGTTGCCAAAAACTTTAATGCATCGATCTCATCATCTTGTTGTTCTTGGTAGCCCTAAAATTGTTATGGTTATACACTGGTTGTCCAACCACTATACTGAAATCCTTGGCAGGAGATAATGATTGGTGTCCCTCGTTTCTTGTGGGGAAATCTTATCGGCTCAGGTGACCGAAACAGCGCCATTGTTGGTATCATTCTCTTATTAACACTCAAAACTCATAATCAAAAATACGAACTGAATTTTGGGGAGAATTTCTTTTCAACTTGGGGATGATGTGATACCCAGAAAATTTTTCTTTCATTTGACACAAACTTCACTTGTAACTTACTGAATTTCAGAATGAATTTCTTTTCAAGTTGTGTATGGTGTGACACCCAGCATTCTCTGGTTAATATTTTAACCTAACTCTAGTTAACTGAATCAATAGTTCATGGTATTACACTTGACTAGGATTAGTTAAGTGAGTCACATGGTACATTGTTATAGAATAGAAACTGTATATAAACAGTAATTTGGGGAATTAAAGGATCATGTATACAAGTCTCGAACCCCAAACGTTGGTGAAAACTATAAAAACACGAATATTGTGTTTTTGATGTGTTTGAATTATGTGAAAATACGTGACTATTTGAAATTATTGATATTTGGTAACGTTATATGAATTTATGTGATTAAACGGTATCAGGTCTGTAACCGAGACGTGGCAAACTGGGACCCGAAGCTGTAGTAGGAACATCTTGGAAGTATGTTGAATTATTATTAATAAGGATTTTTATTTTTAATAAGTAATAGATTTTTATTATTAATAAGTATTAGAAAGAAAATGAATAAGAAATAATTAATTCTGCATAACGTGTCTCTACGGACCGCTGAGGGATAGGGAAGTCCCCCGCGGACTGCAAGAGGATAAAATAATGATAAACTAAAATATAACGTGTCGT
>JAUTDX010003334.1:0-48322 GCA_030844895.1 Ambrosia x helenae | reverse complement strand
TTGCTCTTAGACTTGACATTCTTGACCAATAATTAGTACTATCTAATTTAATTGGGACTTAGGTTTTATTTATTTTCTTAGATTTAATTGATATAACTTAAAAGCAATTAAAGTTGACAACGTATAAAATAAGAAAGGGACTTAAATATAATTAATTTTAAAAATTAATTTTGATTAATGTAATCATAATTTTTTCATGCATTGTATAACTTTGAATTAAATATAAAGGTTGTTTAAGCTTACGTTATTATTTTATGGCAACCAATATTAGTCTTGTACCTCATTTATCTAGCCTAGTAGTGGTTCTTTAGTAGCATTTCAATATCATATGCAAATTTTATTAACCTTATTATAATAATGAACAGGACTTATTTTATATGATGATAAATTATGATATTAAAATTTGCATAATAGTTAAACATGACATTTTTAGATTTTATCATATCCATATTATTTAGGGATTCAAGCCATGCTTTAGTTGGTATGTAATTAGCTTTTCATGAGAGTAAAAATTGTTTGTTAAGTACCATGAAGAATCTTATGTTCTTTAATATTTCCCATATTTATTGTATTTGGTTTAGATTCTAATATAAATTTCATATCCATGCTATATGATTGCAATATATAATATTATTGGTTATAAACTAATATATAAATTATATGTTTTCTTATAAATTAGGGAAATTTTAATTCATAAGTTATATTATAATAAGGTTATATTCATGTGAATGTTATGAAGTCATACAACTTTACATACACATTGTGTTTCATAAATTATGACTTTTGGAAAGATCATCACAAATGACCAAAAGTTTTGGTACATGATCACATGTTATTAACTAAATTTAATTGTGATCAATATTCATTTATAATATGACACTCAAATTAAGTGTTCAAACTCTCCAAAGCTTATTACAAATCTACGGAAAAGCTTGTATGGTTTTAGACTGATGGATAACGACTTGGTTATACAACTACTTCTCGATTTATAATCATGTGATGAGAAGATTATTTATATGAATAGGTTGAATAAAACAATTTCAATTGTCAAACTTAAAATATGCTCTTGAAGAAGCAAGATTATAAAGAATATATAAGGTTAGAAATGACCACCATGAAAGTGTGTAGTTCTCATCCATTCCCTGAAGTGAATGTGATGAGAAATGATTCGGTATAAAGGTTAAAGATTATGTACATAACTAAGGAAGTTGTAATGATTCCACACCATGAAAGTTTTGTTGTTATAATCCATTCCTTGAGGTTAATGTGATGATATAATGATCAGTGTAAAGTCCATGATCATGGTAATTGATGAAGTATAATTACTTCTCCATTTTTGGGAAAATTAGATAGAACAAATTTCACTTATCATACCTCAAATACGCTCTTGAAGTAGTAATACCATTAAAAGGGTATGAAAAGTTTGTAATGACTTTATATTCTTATGTCCAAGAAATTAATAAAGCTTGGTTGGTTTTACTCCATTTCTTGAAGTAAATGAGATTATATAAGAATAATTGAAATTGTCATGAACATGGAGATAATTAAGAAAGTTGCAATGATGGTCATAATGTGATCAACCATCAAAGATTATAATAAAAGCCAAGTTAATAATGAGATTGATCATCAAAATGCAATAATGATAATGTTACTAATGAGATTGACCACCACATGTGGCAAATAAAAGGAGTGATTATATAACATGATGGTTTTGAACATTGAAATTACAATACATTCTTTCATATCATATGTTTTGTATTACATACGTGCAAGTAATAAATATTCAATCATAAACTAGAAGTTTAGTTTATGGATCATAATTATTTAATAAACTGGCATGACCGGTAAGACCACACCGAGTATATCATGATGTGAACATAATGAAGAACTTAAAGATTCTTCAATCTGGTACATGGCATGTAATGTTTGCTCTTAAGCGAAATTATATATTTGCCATATAAAGTAGGATGAGTATCACTATATATTTTGGAATTGATTAAAGGATACGAATATCCTAACATGATACCATTTAGTATTTAAAATCGATGCATCGTCTAAATGGTTATCAAGTTTGCAATCTGAAGTTTGCTTGATTTGTGGCTTAGCTAATAAGATAGCAAGCATATTATTCTAGATTAGGATATTTAATCAATTCCCAAATACTAATGATAATTGGAATAAGTGGTGAACTTCATATAGCTTCTGTTTATACACATATTGCTTTGATTGAGATGATCATTAAACATCCACTATTGATTGCAATGTCAATGAACATGAGAGAAAAAAAATTCATGTTTATGTTTAATTAAGTATGATTTTACCTACAGTAACATTTATTCACATCAAGCCAATACGTGGTAATAGTTTCTCCCCATTATAGTTGGTTTTTGGTCAGGAAGCAAATATTTCTAAGATTTTTGTTGTGCGACATATATTGAAATTGATCCACCACGACGCACGAAGATGGGACCTTAAAAGGTGATTGGGAATATATGATGATTTACAGAGCCTTAAACAAGAGATTTATTTACATCTCAATTAATTGATATCCATCTCAATGGATTAACATTCCCAACATCAGGGGGAGATAAAAGGCAGTTGGAAATAGAAATGAGTTAGAATGAAATATCATTGATCATCGTACTAAACAATGTGAACCAAAAGTTCAAAGGATAATTCATTCACAAGAGATTAGCGAATTAATTACAAGACACATTAACTGACCTAAATATGATGAATAGCAAATCAAGTCACATATACCAACTGCTAATGCTCCATTTAAGATAAGTGTCCGGGAAGGACAATCATATATTGGCAATAAGCCTACTGCACGGCTGAAGCGTGGTAGACTAGTCGATTCCAAAGAATAAAAATCCTCGAGAAATTGGAGCAAGTAAGAAAGATGGTGAAGTCGAGGTTATAGTAAAAAGGTCTCCTGAAGAGACATTAGACATGATGTTCCAGAAGAACCTCAGGTACATGAAAATAAAGAGATTTCGTTATATCATGTCTACGTAATGTATGGAATCGAAATAAAATCCACGTCGCTATAAATTTTATGTAATGTAGCGCTTGAAATGAGGATCAAGATTTAAGATCTGCCTAAGAATGAATACAAAGAAATGATTGGCCAAATGGAAAGACGCAAATACGACAGAGTTGAATTCTCTATTGAAAAGGAAAGTTTTGGACCAGTAGTCCATACAACAAAAGTTGTAAAACATACAGATATGAAAGGTCTTTTATGCGAATCAACATTTGAAAAGAAAATGATATAAGGTAAAACTGGTGGCACAAGAATTTCGCAAAGACCCATAATTGATTATGTGGAGAAGCATTCTCCAGTGGTGGATACAATGATTTTTCATTATGCTATTAGTCTGGTAATGCAAAGAGAGAATTGAAATGCATCTAATAAAGATCATGATTTATTTGACACTGAAAGTTTATATGAAAATACTTGATGAATGATTTAATGTGTCAAAATCTTGTAACGTAAGTTCTCGAGAACGTTATGATCAAAATAAATAGATTGAATTTTGAATACGTTATGTTTGTTATATGATTGAATTGAATATAAGTGGAACTCCTCATGAGTATCCTAAAGCAACTGAGTGCTTAAAATGTAATATGAAACATCGTAGGATGTAATTATTGTGCACCAATACACCACAAGTGATAAACTGAACCTGGTGATTATGATACTTTAATGTATAAGAATGATACAATATATATTGGACAAATAGATGTTATTCTTCTTCCAATTGAAGAGTTAATGCACTTGCGTAATTGGTCAAGATGGAAAAGTTTTTGATGGATTGATGATGCGTGCAACATTGATATCAATACCATAAGAAGTATTATGTAAAGGTAATATAATATGTATGGACTAAAATAAGGGGGTTGAGTGTTTTAAAACTCATGAGATATCTCGTAAAGAGCAACATAAGTTTGATTGTATTATCCAGCTTGTATCAAAAGTTTTCTTTTAAAAGTTCACTCGCAGTTTACAGTGATAATGCCTGAGCATTATCGAGAGACTTTGTAGAACTTTTAAAAGGGGGATTTTTGAAAGTCCTTGACATAATGCACTTGTTGCTTGACCTACAATTCGAGTATATATGTAATGATATGTTTACCAATCCATCAAAGTATATCTTGTAAAGATGGTGGGACATTTTACAATGGACATAGCTCATATTTAAAGTGCATTAAAGGTTGTCCAATTACGTGATATAAAAAAATTATTTGTTTCATCCCCTACTAAAGTAGGGATTTTTAATCTAGAAGTACCATAATTAAATATATATGTACGTTAGTATGTGTCTTGCTAGTTATGCATGACTATTATATCTTTCACATGAACTTATTATCATAATACAGTCTATGTCAAGCGAGGAGACACCGAATGAGTTAAAAAAATACTTCAGGTATGAGCGATATTTGATTATATTTCGCTAACCCATGCAAACAAGTTCGGTTAGTCTTGTAGATGCAGGGAATATAACACATCACATTTGTTGATCTTGTAACATTTATTTACGAGAGGAGGCAACATTAGTTCAACTTAAAGAATTGCACTTACGACAGCAGGTACTAAAATTCTGGAATGAAAATCATACATCAATGATTCAACTTAAAGATTTTCACGTCATCAAGAACGCAAATCATTGACTACAAAACTTTGAGCAACTTTCTTAGAAGATTGACACCATCATTCCAATGATACATAGTAAAATCAGGGGAGAAAATACTTGTTGCACTCTTTTTCCCTTAGCTATGGTTTTATCCCACGGGGTTTTCCTGACAATGTTTTTAACGACGAAACATCACCATGCGTATTTCATTTGTGGATAGTCAAGGGGAGTGTTATAAATTACATTATTAGCGTGACTCTCCACATCCTTAACTCCTAAGTGTCATTACTCATTGTAATAATGTATGAGCCTATAAATAGGGGTTTTGTACTTTTATATGAACACATCAATAAAAGTATTTCCCCATTATCCTTTCTATTCTCTATTGCTAATAGGTGTAGTTGTTTTACAACAGTTAGTCAAATTTCAAAAAAAAAAAACAAAATAGTTAGTAGTTAATAAAAAAATAATATAGAGATATAGATGAAGAATGTGATATGAGAGGTTTCTAAAATGAGTGTTAAATTAAAAAAAATAGTTTTAGTTAAATTACGAGGGATTGAGATCGAAAGTCTACCGTGAGTACTCTAAGAGTGAAAATGAACAAAATGACTTATTTTCCTTATGATTTGGATACGGAGAAGGGGATGGTGACTCCATTGTGAGTGATAATAACAAAAGATTACAAACTTTTTCATGAGGAAAGAGAAAAAAATTAAGTGATCAAGAATTCAATTATTTTTTGAATCTTTTAGGAAAAAATCCGCAATTCTTACTCTAAGGTTGTATGTAGTAGAGAAACGCCCATGGCATTACCAGCCACCCACGTCGGAGCCACGTCCACCTATTCCACCAGCCAATTATCTTCACGCCTCCCCCTTTGCCCTTTCATGCGTTGGCTAACATCCAGCCCTCCGCACCCATGTAACGCTCCACAGGTGTCGCCTTACGCCTCAAATCATGCATACGTATTGCCCTCTGATGTTGACTCAGATGAACCAGGCTTTCTGAGCAAGAGCATAGCCAAGATTTCTTTCCTACAGGTTTGGAAATTTTCGAGAGATGGACGACCGATTGTCTTTCACTAAGTTGTGGTTTTTTTGTCCGGTCTGGTTAAACGGTTTGGATCAGATCACATATAAAAAATAGCAAAAATAAAATGAAAATGCAAATAAATAATAAAAAATACATTAATTAAAAAGCAAATATGGTTTGTGAGTATACCGGCACTGTATCAGTTCATGCAAACGGTTAATGCTGCTGTACAATCATTTTATGCAGGCCTTCACCGATTAATCGGGTTGCCGGTTACGATGTTATTTGATTGCCACGTTTTGTGGTTTTGGGTTATTTAAACACACTTTAACCTGTTCCTCTCTCCAACACCATTTTTTTCTCTGGTTTTGCAATGGTTTTTGAAACACACCGCCGGTTGTTTCTTACTTCGGTGACATTCTTAAACCACACTTCATCGAAGGTGAGATGAGGTTGGTTGTTTTTTTGCTTCTTTTAACCTCACAGATCATAGATTCAAATGTTATTTAAGTCTTTGTTGTTTTGTATTTGAGGAGAACAGAAGTGGAGATGGAGGTGAAAGGGTTGTTTGTGTGTGTTGGTAGGTGGTATTCTGTAATAATATCAAACATTTTTGCAAAAAGCTTAGTCAAACGGTAGAAGAAGGCGTGATTATCTTCAACACTTTAAAATATATACAATTAAAGAGTATGTAACTAACTAAAATTTTAGTCAATGTTTTTAAATACCGGTTCAAGCCATATGTAGAATCGGTTTAAAACGCCCGATACAACCAGTTGAATCGCATTGTATGACCGACTAAACCGTTTGGTATAATTAGTTAAAACAATTTTAAAACATTGGTTCTGATAAAAGGTTAAGGTACACTTGACACTTGAGCCATATCCGTCTTCTTACCTTATCCTTTATTTTGGCACGTGTGTTCTCCGAAATAGTAACATACTTAGGAAGTTCGCACAATTATATATCGTCGAAGTAAATTTAGTTCTGAGATGAATCGGGCTATTTGTAGTCTATACGTTTACATATCGACATGTCCATGTACGATGCCGCAGCAACGCGCGAACAGGTAAAAAACTAGTTAACACATAAATATGACAAATATATTCTTTAAATGTCAGTCTATACTATAAAGGAAAATAAACATACATGCTCCGGGGAAAGAAAAGACCGTGTCCGTTGAGGTGTTGAGCGGCATACATCTTGAGAGGTGGAGATTCAAGGTCAATGGTTTTGCGTGACTTATTGACAATGTCGATTCTTCCTTGTTTACGTACTAGTGTTACTTTTATAAAATCGGATTCAAATGGTTTATAAGGTTATGTGGTGGACTTAAGCTTTAATGAGTCATTCTTTTAATTGAATGTTTGGCTAAATGAGAATTATTTTTTTAATAGAATGTGGGCTTAATAAAATAATTTTGTCAATTGAAATGTAGGTTAAGGTTAAGTGTTAAATTTTTTAATGTAGATGTTAAGTTTTCTAAGCGTTCGGTGTCAAGGAATCTAAGGGTTTGATGTAAAGGTTTCTATGGTTTAAAGTGGAAATTTCTACCCGTGTGATGTCAAAATACACACATACGTAATACTAAAAAAAATTGGTACGGGTTTGGCCAGACCCATACCTTTCTATATATGTAGCTACGCGCGGCACTCTGCTACACACAGTATGAGAATTTTTAGAACTAAAGGGGGACAGGACGCCACCCGAATTGTCCACGGGTACCAACTACCAGCACGGTAACAACACCGCCACCGACTCTGGTAGTGGTCCCGTGGACCGTTTTGTTGCTTCTATCTAACGGGCTGGTACCGGTTTTTTTTGTTGTTTTTTATAAAATGCAAAATTTTCAGTTTACCCTCGTGTGTTTTAGTGTTTTTTTATTTTTAGCGTTTGTTTTATGTTTATCGTTAAATAAATAAAAAACATAAATAAAAACATTTCATTAAAACAAATATTAAACATAAATAATACTAGTGGGAATGCCCGCGCGTTGCGCGGGTAATTATGTTTTTTTTACGCGTGCTGCGTGACGAGTTTTATATAATTTATTTTCTTATACCAATTTGCTAAGACAACTAATATGTTAAATGATAAAGAGCAATTGAGAATAAACCAAAGAATTGTCATATAAACAACAATATAAAGACGGTGGACGACATTATGGGTACATGAATCACTGCAAAACTACATATCATGTTTTTGGTTATTAAATTGGTAAAAATAAATTTGTAGGGGATTTGAATTAGGAATATAGAAATTCTATCTTTGATTTCCAAAAAAAAATGTACAAAAACAGTTTGAAAGTGAAGAACAAGAGTTCAAGTCAGGATTAGCAAGGTCCTTAGATTACTTGGAAGTGATGAGGGGACCAGTGGGCTTGTTTAAACTCTTGCGTTGACAGTAGTGCACGCCATTCCTTGCATACCCTTTTACATTTGAAAACATCCTTTGCGATATGCAAAAAAAAAAGATTACTTTAATTGCCAAGCCTGGCATGGTGTGTTAGGGTCTTGCAATTGCGTAGGTGAATACCATTTGTGAAGGAAATAGATTGAAGGATAGTTTGTATTTATTCAACAGGCATAGCAAAAGAAGTCATTAAAGTTTTTTTTAATTAGTTGGAGGTTGTACATACAACCTCGCGTAAAGTAACCTAGCCATCCTAATTTAGCAAAGCTGGTTTGTCATGGTAGGATGAAGCTAAGGGCATGAATGTGGATGATTACCATTAGAGAAACGTTCACTCGCAGGTACTAACAAAAGAGAAACAGTTTAAACAATTTAGGAAAATTTGTGAAACACATGGGAGTATTACCATAGTAATAACATAATAGTTGTACGTGATAAATATTCAATACCGTTAACATATGATGTGGTTTTCTAGGTTGCCCTTTGTAGTAAAAATCGAGCCTTAAAATTTGGTGGAGAGAATATTTTGTTAAAACTGGCACATAAACGTAATCCATTGTGATTTAATAACATTATTAAAGTTTATAAAAGAGAGAATATATCTTATATGCATTGTTTTATATAAACGCAAGTGTAAAACAAAAGTTATATAAGTTATTGATAAAAACCAAAGACTTAAGGTCAGATGGTTAAAATATGGTTGACACAACTAAGTTGAATTCAGTTAAAGAGTATTTGGAAAAGAGTACAACATTACAAACAAATCGAACTGAACTAATTAGGGCAGTTAACTTTTAATAATCACCCATTTGACATGTATATAGATATATTATTGCTAAAAATTGTGACTATAAACTAATGTAACATACCAAAAATATAACATAAGGGAGGATGGGACGGGCTCGGTAACATAAGATCGGCTTGGTAGCCGATTTGGCTACACCGGCCCGTCTCGGTCGGCTAGTGTTTTTGGCAAGCAATCTCGGCATTCCCTCGTCGATTCTCAAACCCATTTCACAACTCTCTCTCTTCCATCACACTCTCTATCTCTCTCTCTCTTCCATCACACTCTCTATCTCTCTCTCTTCCACTACTCTCTCTCTCTCTCTAAAATTTCTTAGGCTAGTTTAGGCTAGGCGTTTGTAGTGTTTAGACTACTTTAGGCTAGTTTGGTGTTGAAATGACGTGGCATGGTTAGATTGATGCACCTTAGGCTTATGGGTCAAAACTATGTTCACAACTTACGGGAGCACATTAGGCAAAGAAATCAGGTATGAAACTTGCCACCATATGTATTTTTCATAACAAATAAACAGTTGTTACCAAAATACCCTAGAAAATTCAAAAAAAAAAAAAATCAACTGAAAGTTTAAAATTAAAAAAATGGTTATAAGTTGACAGCACAAAGGCATATGCCTATGTACAACCTAAGACTCACACAATGTGTTTTTTTTTTATGTCTAGAAAGCACTTAGAGCATAAACAAGAATAACACATAAATGAACCGAAGCTCTCTTTGATATGAATTAAATCATATTTTAAAGTTATAATCATACACAAGTAAATGTGATTTCAAAGTAAAGTAAATTTTTTTTAATTCTTTTATGAAGAACAAAGCCCAAAAACGACATTTGAAACTAACATAATGATAATCAAATTCAAACAGAAACATAAATAATAGATGAGATTTAGATACAAATTTGCAGACTTCAAAATTCAAACATACTATAAGGTGCCTAACAATCTGGTTGTACTTTTAGAATCTATAACTTCAACCCAAATGCCTAACAAAAACTGTTACATGGTCCTATTTTTATTACTAATGGGTCAAATGAGTTATAGAAACATATATAAGTTATTGAAGGATTGTAATATCGTCAGTGATTAATAGATGTGAGTAGAGTGGGTAAAATGGGCTAATAACAATTCTTTCTATTTTGACTGCATACACTCTAGTGTTCTGTTTGTTTAAATTAATGAATGTATCCAATATGAGGTATCAAAATGAATAAATAATAGGTTATGTTTTTTTTAAATAAAATGGTTGTAAGCAATACTTTGAGCGGCTTTCTAATCGTTCAATCCATCTTGGTTATCCTTTTAGGAATTTTCGTTTACATCGTATGAACCAACTATTATGCATCTGCATATAAGTCCGAAACAGTGCCTTTCTTTCATTTAAAATTTACAAATGTTTCCTGTGCTTTACACCTTCTCTTGTTTTCCTTTTGTTCTTTCTTCAACCTTATCTAATAAAAAGAAATGATTACAATTACAAGTTCAAGATCACAAGAAATTAATAGATAACAGAAGATCACCTGATCTCTTCACCTTCTAAATCATCTTCTTCTGCTCCATGTCTTAGAATTCCATGTTGTGATAACTATGTAGAATGAATAAAAATTCAAAATTTTCAACAAAGAATTATTATGTTAAACTAAACATCTGCTAAATGCGTTAAACTAAACATCTAATAAATGCGTTAACAATTATGATAGAAGTAAAAAAATGCATTAATAGACAACAATCTACCAGAACCAAAGCATGTTCCTAGAAATATCCAAACATGATACAAAACCGATATTAACTTTTTAGCATATATCTTTTGGTTTATACCTTTAAATTTTCATCACATGTTGTATGTCATACACGACTGTTATACATTATTGAACAATACATGGACAAATCTTTACACGCAACAAAACTGCTCACCGCTACTTGTAATCTAAACGCATCTTCTTTTACTCCAACTTCATTCTATTCAACATCTAAAGAACATTAATAAAGCATCACCTAAAGCCCTAAATACTCACAATGGGGTTTGGATTTTGCAACATACAACAATGTCATTGGGCCAATTGCACAAAGGCCTCTTGGAATTTATTTGTGTTAGACAAAGGTGGGAGTTCCTGTGGAAAAAAATGAACAAACTAAATTAAACCAAAACTAACAAACTGGCACATACTAAACAAAATTGGGATTTGCAGAAAATTGCAATTCATAACTCAATAAAGTGAACCATTAATTAATAGTTAACCAACCGAGTATCTTGCCTGAGAAAATTGCAGAAATTGCAACATACAAGAGAATTGCCCAAAGGCCTCTTGGAATTTATTTGTGTTAAACAAAGTGAACCATTACTTAATTTATAAATGGAGATGTAAATGGGGTGGATTCAATTGATTCATTGAATGAGTTTCATTGAATTGGGGATGCTATAACATGTAGGTCGGATACTTGAATGAGTGTCAATGAATTGGGGGTTACGAAGTGTTGACAAATTGGGTGATTCATTGAAGTATCGTAACTGAAGTTTACTAAATAGGAGGACAAGAAGCGTTTGGGATGAGGTTGAAACTTGAATGAGTTTTATGAGCTTAATATGGACCATAAGAAAATGACATAATTTGGATTTAATATATTTTCAACAGTCTCATCACATTCCATTTTGTAAAATTTATCATAATTAAATGCCACCATCTGCAAATTGACATGGCTGTATCATCGAAATAAAATCACAGAGCCTAAAACCGAGCAGAAACAAAATTTCACATGCAAACCAGATTTGACAAACTAAAAAACAAATGGCGTAAATCAAAACTAATAGCCAATTGGCGTACCTAAATTCACATTGCATATCAAAACAGACAAATTATGTAGAAATTAAATGACAAACTAAAAGCAAACAAAATTGTTAAAGCACAAGGTACAAGCATCTTAATGCATCACATGGTACAAGCATCTTAATGCAATGATAAGGGGCATAAAAGGAAGAAAAGTGGTCAAGTTTAGAGAATAACACTTGTGACTTTTAAGTTGCCACCTTAACTTTGACATTTTGGACCTTTTTACCCATTGCTCTCTCTTTATAATGTAATATAGATATAGATTAAACATACAAAAATACATTAAAATATAGAAAAAAAACTTAAAGTTGGCGCAACAATCGCCATGCTTCGACATGGTCGAAATCATTGTCGTATCGCGCCTCATACTCATAGTTAGTGAAGCCGATAGCCAACTCCTCATCATGCTCCGGATCCTCCCTCTCCATTTGCTCGTATAGGGTGGTCCAGCTCTCACACTTGATGTTGAGGTCGACCCACTTGAGCTGGAGTTCTTGGACGGTCTTAGTGGTGTTGGTGCCAACGTGTTCGATGAAGTCGCTAAACACCCGAGCCCAAAACCCCTCCGGGGGTAGGCTGAGCCTTCTTCCCTAGGGAGTTGTTGAATCTCCGGGTTGTTCGACTCATCCTTGTGGCAAACCACTAGGGCCATCTCTTTCTCGTTGGTCCACGGGTTCATTTTTTGTGTGTTTGGTTTTTTAAACCATTGTAAAGTGTGGCTTTTAACCCCACAGTTTAAAAGAATCAGTGGAATGTTGTCTACAAAAACATGTTTCAGTGAAGTAAATCAGTGAAGTGATGTGACAAAGCAGGATTTGTTAAAATCAGATTTTCCTACAAACACCCCACTCAACCTAAGGGCGAATCACGTTTTTCACTCGTTGGATTGAATTATTAATATGAATTATTAATATTTAAGCCACGATAGCAGTTATTATAATAATGCCAGGAACAAAACAATAATGTTGACAATAATAATTTTGGCTGTTTCTATGGAACAAAATTTTCATAATTTTCTTCTCACCTTGATTTTATCATGTACAGTTTTAGCATTGAAAAATTATGTGACAATGACTTGAATTATATTAAAAATCATATGTCACAACAAAAACGAGCTTATATTGAAAAAAAAAATTAGTAGCTACTAACTTAGTTCATACCAACCATTTAGATTATTCTTCCTATAAATAGAGGTAGCAAGAGGAGGGACACCAGCACATCATCTTCCTCACCTTTCTTGAATTGTAAACTCTAAACAGCCATTAGTGAACATGGCTACAAAAACATGTGACAAATCATTTTGCGATGATCATCTGCTACTAAGTCCGAAAGACGTCGGATTATGGGATCTGATAATGCTTTTGTTATCCAAAAATATTGGCACAGGAAGTTCATCGACTGTCCTGAAGGGACAACCGAAAAAAGCTTTGCACGACGGTTTATCATCTTCATATCCATAATTGCCCAAAAGATCCTTCATTTAATTTACGGACCATTACGTTGGGTTGGGTTGGCAATCGAATTTATACCCAACTTTCTGAGTGCCAATGGAGGCTTTTCCCAGCTTCCTTTGAATATACTAACAGGTCTTCAAGTTAATTATGAGAATATTAGTATTTCATTTCTTTTTAAATTAAACTGAAACTTTTCATTTCTTTTATGCTGCTCATGTCATATTTTTTTTAACTTGATTTAGTTCGCTTTTTAAACAAATTTAAATTAAAAGACTTTCAATGGTTCAAGAGATGCTAGATTTTGGGGTTACTTGATTTGGGGTGTAAATGAATCGAGCCGATCGAGTTGAGTCGAGTTAGTTTTATACATAACAATTTATAACTTGTAATTACTATTTTTTTAACATAATCTTATATATAATGCTAACTATTATATAAAAATATATTTAGTATAATAACTAATAACTTAATTTATATTATCATTTAGGCTCACGAGTCGATTTGAGCTCATTTAACCCAAACCTCATCATTCAAGTCTTTTACAACGTTTGGATCTTAAGTAACTTACGAGCGACTCAACTTATGATCAATACCTTGATTGTTGGCTTTTTTTTTTGGAATTAAGACCCACCGTAGTTGTAAGGAGAATGGGGCGCTATTTTAGAAAATAAAGCCCCCCACACAGCTACGGGGGGGCTTTATTTTTGAAAAACATCAATTGGCGTGATACAAATAACGCCCGGAACAAAACTCCCCCACCAGTCAAATGATGTCACATCATATTCTCTCTCTCTCTTATTATTTTATTATTTTTTTACTTTAAAAGATATAATAAAATATTAATAGGGGCTTTATAAATAAAGCCCCACCACTATACCCGTTTTTCACTTTATCTTTCCGTGCTGACTCATCTGTCACGTGGACCAATCAGAAAGGGGGGCTTTATATATAAAGCCCCCCACTACGCATGGTCTAACCAACAATGGGTCATAAAAAAGTATAACCTCTCACTTATATTCTATAAGCATAGTACTTGTCATTTAACCCATTTAAACTACCAGAAGTGACTAGGAAGAACGTAAGGTCTTTTTGCTATTTGTCACCACCATATTCATTCTATGCCTCTTAAAATTAATTCAGTTTAAAAAATGAAATTATGTCAAGCCTTCAAGTTTAAAGAAAAGGGAATCGGAATTAAATAATCCCAATTTTATCGGGTTGGAATGCAACAATCTCAATTTGAAAACTGAAATCTAACAAGCCCAATTTATATTGGTTTTTATTTCAGTGGACCAAAACTAACTGGGTTTAACCCTATTAGTTTTCTGCGTACGTGTCATGCCATAAATTGCAAATGGGTCAATAGAATGCATTAAATGGTATGCCACGTTGGCAAAAAATTAACTGTAAGTTAGGTTTGGTCCAGTGAAATAAAAACCAAGACAAGTTAAACCTGTTACATTCTAATTTTCAAGTAGGGATTATTGTCTTTTCAAAACAACAAAATTAGGATTATTTAATTCCAATTATCTCCTAAAGAAAAACAAAGTGAAACTCATTTTTTGAATAGTAATGAAAATTCAATTCCATTTTTGTTTAAGAATATTCTCTACATTTAGTTTTTGAGAGCAATCACTTAGTTCATAGCCTAGTCGTAAAGAGGAAATCCTCTATTGGATGAACACTTGTAAACATAATAACCTTAGTAATTTAAAATTTTTATATTTTTTGCAAAAACTATAAAACCTAAATCAATTACTACTTATCCATAAGTAGTCGTTATAGTGTTCTTTAAATCCCACTGATATTTATTATAAATCAGATTGGCAAAATGAAAATCTATTCTTTCAAGTGCTTGATATAATCGGGATATAAATTGTAGGTCAAATGGTGCTTCCAAATAAAGATTCAAGAGGGTACTCGACGGCTCTTGGGCTATTGGACATAAGAAGGGATCTAGACAGCAGAATTAAGCATGAAGATCCCAGGTATACAAGCGCGCTTGCCATTATGGCTGCTAAATTTGCCTATGAAAATGAGGCGGTTATCAAAGAAACTGTTGAGAAACATTGGAAGGTTAGCAACCTAATAAGACCAATATTGGCATCTTCACATTAATATTACTGTATAATTAAATGAGTCTAAATTACCTGATCGCAGATGGAGTTCATAGAGTTCTTTAATTGTTGGAATGGTAAGTACTCTTGGAACATAACTTCTAACTTTTAGATGCATGTATAACTTACTTTTTATAACCACAAAAAGAGGTTTTTATCCATTACCAAAATAAACCATTTTATAAAACATACTCATTTTTGTAACCATTTAATGTGAGGAATTGCATACATTGTTACGAAATTATAAGTATCATGCATTATATTGTTAAGAAACAATATGTTATATATATGATAAGAAAGTGAACGGTATGATCTTGTATCTCTTTCAGCTTGCTCAATTATAAACCATGGAACATGTTAGTAAAATGAAACTAATCAAGAGCAAATAATTTTGTTTTAGATTATGAAGAGGGTTACACAACACAAGGGTACATGTGGAGCGGTAAGAAAGGGGATATTGAGCTTATAGGCGTTTGCTTCAGAGGCACATCGCCTTTCAACGCTAAAGATTGGTCTTCGGATGTTGATCTATCATGGTACAAGCTCCCTGGTATAGGCAAGGTCCATGCTGGTTTCTTGAAAGCTCTAGGTTACAAAAAAGCCAAGGGTGGCCAAAAGAAATCCAAGTAGACTCTAAAAAACCCTACGCTTACTATGCAATCAGGCAAAAGCTTAAAGAACGTCTTAAGAACAACCCAAATGCTAAATTCATGATCACTGGGCATAGTTTAGGGGCAGCATTATCTATAGTCTTTCCGGCTGTCTTGGCACACCATAACGAGATTTATTTGCTATCGAAACTCGAAGGGGTGTACACATTTGGACAACCTAGGGTTGGAGATCATGAATTTGGTGAATTCATGACAGAGACATTGGTAACTCATGGTTTGAGGTATCACAGGTTTGTTTATTGTAACGATTTAGTGCCTAGAGTGCCATTTGATAATTCCGATCTTTACTTCAAGCATTTTGGTGACTGTCATTATTATGATAGCTTCTACAAGGGTCAGGTAAATAACCTCTCTCGTACCCTAATGTAATTTGAATAATTTATGTGACAAATTGTGTCATTTACATTAACTATAATCGTTTTTACTTGGTGCAGGTGCTCGCTGAAGAACCAAATAAGAACTACTTCTCAATATTTGCGATAATACCCATGTCTGTAAATGCACTTTGGGAGTTGTTGAGGAGCTTTATCATAAATTATCAGAATGGACCAGAATACTATGAAACATTTGCTAGCAAAGGCTGGAGGGTGATTGGACTTTTGATTGCTGGATTATCTGCACACGGGCCGGTAGACTACGTTAATCTTACTAGGTTGGGTTCACCTGAAGTCTTTGCGAATTCATTCACCGAGAAATCAACCAATGGTCTCAGTTAAGTATTACATGTGAACAATATTAGCCAAAGGATGGTACATTTCGATCTCGAGGGGTGGTAAGAGAAGATCGCTAAAAGTTGAAGGGTCATTTTGTGAAGTTGAATGTTTATTACTTTAATTTATCAAGTTTGTTTGAATAAACATGTATAAGTATTTGAATTAGTTTTAAGTTGTGGGTCAAGTTTGTCAGCCTATATAAGGCATTGTAATTTTAGTTTTATGAATAAGACAAAGAGTCGAACTAGTTTGTAATTGTATGTGTGATAATCGTTTGATAATTCAACAAGTGGTATGAGAGCCTGAATGATCTTACACATGAACAAACATAGCCAGGGGGTGGTAGAAGGAGATCTCTAAGAACAAGGGTTATTTAGCAACGCTGAATTTATTAATAATTTTAATTTATCTAGTTTGTTTAGATAATTATAAAAAAAATTCGTAAATGGCTTACAATGTGAGAGAAAAACAAAAAGAACAGTTATCAACTTACCATTTAAAACACCCTCATTAATTAGCAAGCCCAAGATCACATGACATCTACATAATGAACTTTTCCTTTATAGATGTATGGTCATCACAATTGGATAAATTTAGAATGATTTTACCTATGAAATAAACTAGGTTTTTTCAGCGACGCACGTTATGCGTTTCATTGTGGTTTTGTATGTGTAGAAACATGAGATATCAAATTCGGAATAGCCAAAGTGCATAGTTCATAACATTGGTGATCATGTGATTAAAGTGTAAGCAAACGGTTGTATGACAGGTTCATCTTTACATAAGCTTTCAAAACAAAATGTGATATGAATCTGCCTTTAGTTGATGTATTAACAACAAAATACATTCTACTACGTAAGCTGTTATCGTACACTTTATTTCATCAAGTGATTTTGACATTAATTCCTTGTTCAGCTCCATAGCCTCAACATCCACCTGCATTTCACCAACAAATTTTTACAATTAAGCTTTAAGCAGTTAGTTAACCGGATCAAATTATAAGATTGATCCGAACGGTATTCATGTGAAAATTGTACAAAGTGAAATAAATGTCTAAACTACCCTTCAATAGTGACACCGGAATAATCATGACCCTGTTGCCAAAGACCTAAAAACAAAATACTTTCCAAACTCTTAATTTTACGTAAGTTAAGAGCTATCTTTTCTTGCCTAGAGCATTCACATTGGATGTATAGCTAAAAAATTCCTAGATAAATAATATATTTTGTTTTGAATCTTTTTTTTTTTTCATTTTCTTCACTAACAATATCACCAAAAAATGATACACAATAATTAGTAAATCCCATGCTATACAAAGTATACAACAAAGGATAATAAAAAGACCATTACAGCATTATGAACAGAGTATCGGGCTGGTTACCAAAAAATGCATTCAAATTATTTGTGGACCAATCTTTATTGGGCCTCATTTAAGTATTTGACTGTCGATTTCGAGATCTAAACTCCAACTCACATCGACTACAGTTTTGCAAACCTTGACTTTTCTAAATTTGACTTACATTAATTTGTCGAACATCGCTCAATAGTGAAAGTTTCAATGTATCATTTCACATGCTCCAGCTCATCACCATACTAAGAAATTAACAATGCTTAAAACACTAATTGTTCATGACAATCCTTGTTCCTCTTCGTACGTTCTCAGGTCATAAAGTTCTTCTTCAAGGCAACCCCTAAACCCACAACCAAAACACAACCTAAATGCTTAAACCACATCACTAATTTTATGTTGGATATTTTAGTGTAATTGGATTGATTGTTTGACCAATATCTTCATAATAATACATCGTATGGGTATGGTGGTGCGGAGATCACGCCTATTTGAATTTATTATGATCTTAGGGGCAACGGGGGTCCAGGGGCAGCACCCCTGGGAGCAAAGTCCAAGGGGCGGAAGCCCCTGGCGGGGTCCAAGGGGCAGAGCCCTGGCTGAGTCGAGCTGACTTGGTAAAATTGCTATGGTAAAAATATCTCAGAAAATTAATTTTCAAAAATAGAGGGACTATTTTTGGCAATTTTGAAACCCTTGAAACTGCCTAAAAGGTAGTTACTGGCCCCAATTTTCATTATGAATTCTTCTTCTTGGTCAAATTCTCTGGTTCTTTTCTCTCAATCATAAACATACAGAAACTTCTCAATCTCTGATTGTATCCGATTGAATATTCAATAGAACCGTCGAACTGATTCAATCTGAAAGCGATTACGTGCCTTCAGAGATTTCTGTTATCCAGTTTTGTTTGTTTGTTACTATAATTCAACCTGAAGAACACAATTAACATATAAACCAATTAACAAATCCATTGTTCCAATTGTGGTTTCAATAGGCACAAAAAAACAATCAATTAACGTGTCAACAGTAATAACAAAGCCATGCTAAGGAATAAACATAATTTATAACCTGGAAATATACGATCTCAATCTCTATGATAACAGACGCCCCACTTATGGTGTGCGCATATAATGTATATATGTGTGGCCCAAGGGGGGGCAAAAGTAAATTTGCACTAGTTTTAACGTTATTTTACTAATTTCGTGAAAATAACGTTAAAAACGACGGACGGTTAATCATACATCATGTGGTGGCGTTGATAGCCAAAAGACAAAAGGGGTACATGCACCGATCGGGTTTGTCTCGATTGCTAAGTGTTCTATGCCTTATGTCCAAGGCTTGATACCAAACCACATCGAGCCGGGGTCTCACTGGAAGCAGCCTCTCTATTCTTAGGGGTAGAGGTAAGGCTGTCTACATCGTACCCTCCTCAGACCCTACCTTAGTTTTGCTATAGGTGGGATAAACTGAGTATAATGATGATGATGATGATGAATCTCTATGATAACAGACACATATCAAATTGACAATAACACACATAAAACAACAAAAAGGAAGACCAAATAAAATAGAGAAGCGAAAGGAACACGAAGATGAATCTTGAAAGATAAAAGCCAGAAAAACCTGCACATAACCCGACAAGACGACAACAAACAACACACGACCAGACAACCACTACTACCACCGCCACATATTTGTTAACCAGAGATTGAGTGGGTTAATCCTGCAATCCTAGAAGATGGACGACAACTGCATTGGCCCGATAAACAAAGCACCCAAACAGTGTTTCTTCATCTATCTACACCAGGTCATATTTGCTAGTAAAAAACTTAACCCCGACCATATGTGTATCTCCGTAAGTAGATTAAACCTCAAATAATTTTATAAAACAACTGCATTTATTAACATGAAAAATATGATTAGAACTACACGTCAATAAAAATTCATTAACAATATAAAGACATACTCCCATCACGAAAGATTCACTAATAATCTAGATTTTGAACCCGCTGGCTTCTTCCTCATTTCCACTTGTTCCCAGCCTTAAAAAATGAAGATGGAACATAAAATAATTAGATGAATCATAAACTATAACAAAATAAAGAAGCAAATGATTAATAGTAAAAAACACTAAAAAAAACTACTACTAATATGTCAGCACTGATTAAATATATATTTACTCATAGCTTCAATATATAAACCAATCGGGATCAGGACTCGAACCCAAGCCAATGGCCGGGTCATCCCTCATTTCCCCTCCACCAAGAGATGCTGCCCAGTCACTATCCGAGTGTCCAACTAACTTAATATGATCAGCCTTTTTGTACCATATACCAAAGTGATATGTAGCAGCAATGTACCTTAATACTCTTCTAGTTTCTCCTGAGTGAACTTTGAAAGGCGACTGCATATATCTAGACAACGCACCAACTACATATGCTAGATCTGGCGGTGTGTAGGTCAAATAGATTAATCCCCCCCCCCCCCCCCACTTAATTTCAATACTTAGTTTCATATACCTTGTCATCACCATCATTAGCTTGAAATTTATCATAGGGACTCCAACTTGCAATCTTTCATGCCAAACTTAGATAGAAGACCAAGAGCATATCGTTCTTGGGTAATAAATACTCCCTTGTTTGCTTGACCTCCAAACCAAGAAAATATTGCAGTAACCGAAGATCAGTCATTTCAAATTCTTGTTTCAGTCAATTTTTGAAATTTGCAATTAACTCAACACTTGAAGTAGTACAAATAATATCAACTACATATAAACATACATAAATTATCGCATTTGCACTATGTTTTGACAAACATGGTTGGTTCATTTGGGCTCTTAACATATCCATGACAGGTGAAGTACCCATCAATCTTGGCATACCATGTCCTGGGTGACTGCTTTAAACCATACAAAGCCTTGTATAATCTATACACCTTATCTTCTTCTCCTTTTACCTGAAAGCCCTCTGGTTGTTCAACATAAATTTCTTCCAAGAGATCACCATTGAGAAAGGCAGATTTACCATCCATCTGATGTATTGCCCAACCTTTTTGAGCTTCAATTGCCAAGACAATTCGGATGTGTCAAATCTTGCTACAGGTGCAAACGTTTCTTCATAGTCTATTCCATACTTTTGGGAGTATCACTTGGCCACCAACATGGCCTTGTGCTTAATGAATTTTCCATCAGACCCAAACTTAGTCTTAAACAACCATTTCAACCCAACAAGATTCTTTCCTTTAGGAAGAGATACTAGTTGCCATGTATTATTCTTGATGATGCCATCTAGTTCTTCCTTCATAGCTACTTGCCACTCTTTCTTCTTTGCTACATCAGTAAAACTTAAGGGATCTATGATGTTTAATGCAAACTGACAGTTCACATAGTCCGCTGAGACCTCTTCCACCTCGTGAGTGTTAGCACAAAGATCAGCCAAGGATTTGACCCTCACAGGAGTTGAGATAGATCCTGAGCTTGATGTTTCATGACTTAGATCTACCTGAGGAGTTGTGACCATTGGTGAAGCTAGATTCTCCACATTGGATGAGCTTTTTGTTGCATCACTGGCTTAGACTTCATTGAATTCCTCTAGAAAAGGATCACCATACATTTGGTAGTACACTTGCTTGTTTGACTTGTGCATTGTTTGCAAGTCCCAGCACCCATATTCAATAATTGTTGTATGAGTTGAGGTAAATCCTGAGCTTGATGTTGCATGATTTGGACCTACCTGAGGAGTTGTGACCATTGATGAAGCTGGATTCTCCACATTGGTTGAGCTTGTTGCTGCATCACTGGCTTGGACTTCATCGAATTCCTCTAGAAAAAGATCACCATACATTCGGTCGTACACTTGTTTGTTTGACTTGTGTATTGTTTGCAAGTCCCAACACCCATCTTCAATAATTGTTGTATCTCCAAATCTTCTAGTCTCAAACTTCTTAGTTATAGGATTGAACAACCTATAACCAGTCCATTTGTAGAGTAAACAATGAATATCATCTTATTGGCTCTATCATCAAGCTTTCTTACTCCATTACCAAGTATGTGACCATAGGCTACACATCCAAACACTTTTAAGTTAGTTACATCAGGTTTATGATTAAACCATACCTAGTAAGGGGTCTTTTCTTGCACAACGGAAGTAGGGGCCCTGTTGATAATGTAAATTGTTGTTGCAACAGCTTCTGCCCAAAGGGAGTTAGGTAGCCTCCTCTCTTTTAACATACTACAAGCCATTCCCATAACTGTTCTATTCTTTCTTCCCACTACCCCATTATGTTGAGGAGTGTGAGGTTCTGACAATTCTCTTTGTATTCCATGTTTTTCACAAAAGGAGTTCAATTGCTTTGAGCATAACTCCCCTCCTCTATCAGTTCTTAACACCTTGATTGAACAACCACTTTGCTTCTCAACATAAGCCATAAACACCTTGAACCTTTCATAAGTTTTTAATTTCTTTGCAAGAAAATATATCCAACACATTCTAGATACATCATCCATGAGTAAGAAATAGTAAAGACTATTACCAAGGCTGGGAACTTGCATTGGCCTACAGAGATCTGCATGAATCAATTCTAACTTTATGGTAGCCCTCCATGATGTTGACTTGAATGGTTGCCTGATTTTTTGCCCCAGGATGCAGCCTTCACACACATGTGCCTTTTATCTAGGGCATACCTATGACCATTTGATTTTCATATAACTTTCTTAAGTTTTCCCAGTTTAGATGGCCATACTTTTTGTGCCACAATTGTAGTGATGTGGTCTAGCTGGGAGTGCAAGCTTCAGTTATTGATGCATCAAGAACAAACATATTGTTGTTAGAAATGGGTATCTTCGTAAGCTCCATTCCTTGATTCTTGATAGTACAGTGTCCGTCTTCAAAACCAGACTATAGCCTTTCCTTATTAGTTGTCCAACACTCAACAAGTTATACTCCAAGGTTGGAGCAAAGTAAAAATCTGATAATAATTTGTGAGTTGTTGGCCCCGTATAGATCTTGACTACAGCACTTTCTTCAACAGCCAATGTCTTCTTATTGTCTAATTGAACATTCAGTTTGAATGTCTCATCCAATTCAACAAAAGTGGATTGTATCCTGTCATATGATTAGAACAACCTGAGTCAAGAAACCACAGGTTGTTTACATCATGTGTAAGAAAAGCCTTAGTCATTAAGAAAAATGGACACTCATAGCCTTCAGTGAATGCCATGAACAATTGATGGTCCGCATTATTTTCTCAAGATTTAGCAGTTTCAGCAGCAACATTGACTTGAGGATCTTCATTATACCAACAATCTTTTGATATATGTCCATACTTTTTACAAGTATAGCATTGTGGTACTTCAGTGCTTTTGAACTTCCTTCCTCTACCACGACCTCTAGCACTTCCACGCCCTCTTCCTCTTGAATTGAATGGTCGATTGCTTTCTTAAACAACTTGTAGTTCATGTTCTTCTGTTTGTTTAGCCTTTTCATTTGATCTACTATTTAATCTTTCCTCCTAGGATTGCAGGGATCCCATCAACTTCACAGGTGAGAATTGAGACAAATCAAGGGAAACCTCTACAGATGGCACAATGAAATCATATTTGGGAGACAAACTACGTAGAATCTTTTCTACAATAGTTCAATCAAATACAGTCTCCCCATAGGCTCTTTTCTAACTGACTATGCTCATGACTCTTGAGAAATACTCACCAACACCTTTATTATCTTTCATTAAGAGATTTTCAAAATCCCTTCTTAATCCCTGAAACTTAACAACGTTAACCTAAGTATAACCTTGATACTCCATTTTCAAGATCTCCCAGCTTTCTTTAGATGATTCTGCAGCAGCAATACGTGAGAAGAGTTGATCATGAACAGCCTGTTGGATAATGGGCATTGCATAAGCATCCTTCTTCTTTAAAGTTCTGAGTTTGTTCACATCTGTCTTAGCACACACTCCTTGTTCCACCAAACCCATAGGTCTCTTGCTTTTAGAATGGTTTTCAAACGTATACATATCCCTCACCCTTAAAGATAGGGATTGGGGTTGAAGTAGTGGGTAGGTTGTTTTGTTCGGCCATAAGGAAGGAAGGAAGTAATTGAGGGTGAAGGTATAGAACACAAGCTCTAATACCACTGTTAGGTCAAAGCATTAATCGAATATGAAAAACAAATGACAGATTTGTGAATGAATCTCAAGGCTTTCTTATTGCTTTTGTGAATACATAAACAAGAACAAGGCTCCTCATTATGTAGGAAGTCATACAACGATTATAAACTGATTAACACTAATTGCGGATCTAAACAACTTATTTGAATAATTCAAAACTAACAACGTAAACAAAGAACTAGTAAAGCCTGAGAATTCGGATGACCCAGCCAACTCACGTGCATGTTGCATGGGGAGTTTAGAATCACTTCTCAATTAAATGGACATAAACAAAACCAACATGTGCAACAAAAAACCCTAAAAATATCAAACCTGCTTAGGAGTGTCGAGGAAGAATTATCTATGGTGGACGGGGTGGGTATAGCGGCGATGATTAGTTTGAGTTGCATTGGAAGACGGTGGTTAAGGCAAGAAAAACAGTACAAATCTCCATTTCTCTTACTTTCTCTCTCTAAAGCTATAGGGTGTAGAGCTCGTCCCCGTCCCCTAGGGACGACCCACACCGCCCCCTTGGGTGGTCTTTCGTATTAAGCGTTTTGGGTCGGACGTTGGGGACGAGCCAAATGTGGTCAAATATTACCATTGGATTTCCAACGGCTACATTAAAAAAAAAACATTTCTTCAAATTATAAAAACCAACTCATTTCTTCACATTGTTTAACAAAATTTATCTCTACCTCAACCCAAATCTCTCTATTTTTTGCTAATAAAAACAATCGTCTACACTAAAAAAACTCATGAATCCATTCAACTCAAACAACCTGAATACAACAGCGGGTAGCTACACCCTGATACTAGATCCATATCGTTCGCAACAATTACCATCATTTAAAGCTTTGTCTAGTTACCAACAAAGCCCGAACGCTTTCTCCCAATTTAATCTAATGCAATATATGTGAATGCAACAATATGTAATATATCTATATACTACTATATAATACATTCTATATGGGCAACACGGTAATTTGCTCTCTTTTTTAAAATGGCATATGAAGAGTTTTATGTTTTACACCTAAAATGTCATGAAATACTTTCCAATACTACCCTTATTTGTAAAACTCACTTGTACATATCAATATAAGGCATAATTTCACATTTATCTTTAGTGGTAGAACATTAGTGTGTGTTTAAGATCACTTATGTAACCAATTATTAAATATCGTATTAATTTAATCTTTGAAATCGTATAATATCTAACTAGCTTTTCAGACATATATCATGACGAATCATTTATTAATAGCACTTATACAAGATCAATTTATCTATGTGCACCAAATTTTTAAATCAACTTTTTATACTATATACTTAAAACTATACATTAACTTGTACTTTATCTATAAACTAAGGGGTAAAAAACTTATGTTAATCTTCAATCTGCTTATGTATCTGTGTTACATCCGGCCCCTCTCACCACTAATATTGTCTGCTTTGTCCATCCAGAACTCACGGATTTGTTTTTGGGTGCCCCGGTGGAGACTTCCAAGGAGGTCACCCATCCTGGTAGTGCTCCCACTTGAGCACGCGTAACTGTGGAGTTCTCCTCTCATCCACTAACATCAAGCCCCAAAACGCGTTGGTGATTTAAGAGACAGGACATTACTTATGAACCAAGGATCTCTCCTGGCCACGGCCGATGTGGGATTTTCCTGGGGTGTCATATTCGCCCCCTGTTAGAGTCTCATCGTCCCTGATGAGGTATGCACTCACCATCCCGAACGGCACAGGAGTGGTTCTGATACCAACTGTAACAGCCCAAGCTAACCCGTACCACGATATTGTCCGCTTTGCCCGCCCAGCCGTATCAGACTGGTGCCAGACACACGGTTTTGCATTGGTCTCACCCCGAAGGACTGGCCAAAACGCGTCTGGTAGAGAAGGTTCCCCCACCCCTTATAAGGAAGTGTTTGTTCTCCTTCTCAACCGATGTGGGATGCTACAATAAAAATAATGAATAAAAATCTGAACATGTAATTATTTATTTTAATAAACTTACTAATAAAAGTCATAAACTACTATGTTAATAAGTTTTTTACAAGCTTTTATAAAATACTATTGCATTATAAATATAAATGCTAGATGTAAGTTTATTAAAAGAGATAGGCATCGTCCCATTCGTGACTGACTCGGTCATTAGCAAAGCTAAAATAATTGTCAAACAAAAATACATGATGACTTTTAGTTTAAAAGTTGTTGTATATGTAATAAAAATTTACGGTAAAAAATTACAATCAGACAAATGTCGCGTTAATCAAGAGCAACATCATGGCTATTGTGTTAATCAAGAGCAACTTCATGGTTTCTTTGATCAAATGTCATGGTTTCTTTAATCCACGCATACAACACAAACTTCTCCTTCACACCTATGGGTGTCTCATTAGACGAAACAATCGCCAACATGAGAAATGACATATATACGTTCAGAGCATATTTGAGAATATACCACAAAATCGACCAGTTAATACTACGGGATGGCAAACCCATCTCACACGTCATTCTTTATTTTTTATAGCTTCATTTTGAGTATTTAGCTACTTTTTTTTTCCAGGGACTGAAATTTTGTCTTCTTATTCATGTTTTCAGTATTATCCCGCATCAATTTTTATTTTTTATTCGTGCTTTCAATATCATAGGACTTCCACAAAAATAATTGTCACACAAGAATACATGATGACTTTTAGTTTAAAATTATTATATATGTAATAAAAGTTTATGGGTGCAGCCTCGCCGCAACGCGCGGGTTCCTGCTAGTATGTTTTTAAGAGTTTTGAGGAGAAAAAAGCGTCAGCGAGATTTTTTTGAAATAAAATAAACAATGTTATAGCAAAGTTACATATTTTTTTAAAAAAATGTAACCGCTGCTTTTTTTTTCTCATAAAACTCTTCAAACATCTGTGTTTTATCATATATATGTTTTTTCAAAATTAAAAAAAAAAATTAACATGAATTTCAATGGGCTTCCTTAGCTAAAGTAGTAAAGTGGTTTTCATTTTATGCTTTCTCAATTTTTACTAATCACATTTATTTGAAGTTTCGAAAGCATATCGTGAAAAAATAACATCTACAATGAGTTAAATAATGTGATAAATAAAAACTTAATAAAGTAATCATGTATGGTAAAAATGAAAATAACAAATAAACAATTACACATAAAAGTTTTATTAAATTCTAGGTATTTTCTATAAATTATTTCTATTTTTACTATATTTGACTACTTTGTTAAGCTTTTATTTATCACATTATTTAACTCAATCTAGATGTTAATTTTTTATGATATACTCTAGGATTAGGTTCAAATGAAAACTAGCTCGAGTTGAAAGAACCGTGAGAACACCGACGTAAAATGTGAATTTAAAAAAAAATACACACCGATGTAAAAATGGATAACTCCACCGTAAAAAAATTTGAAAAAAAAATAAATTTTTTTATGATGGTTTTACACTGGTGTAAAAAGTGCAGCACACTAATGTTGACTTTTTATAAAAAGGAATATTCCATTCAATATTTTATTCTCCTTTAATTTACAATCACACATTCTTTTTCTATTAAATTAAGTTTGTGGTTATAAAATGAGTTCCTTAGTTCTTCCAACTCAAGTATGTTCTCATTTTACCCTTTCCCTACTTTCGAAACCTCAAACATATATGATTAATAAAACTTGCCAAGTTTCAAGTAATAGGTTTTACATATATTGAGTTGTTCTAAAAATGGGTTCTATCCTATAAATAGACTTTAATACGAGAAGTGACTAAGAATTTGTTTTTTGTTTTTTTGAATATTTTTCTAATCTTATTAAACGTGTATTTTAGTACTGAAATCTAAAAAAGTTAATGTAATCATTCTAGTAGAGTGATTACATTAATTACTCTAATAATGTAATTACATTAAATTTTTTTATATCATTCAATTAGAAGGCATACTTGAATAGATGGAAAAAAAAATCCCCTCTACACTTGTTATATTTATTAGTTTTAGCTTATTTGTATTTGATTTTTACACTACATATTTGATTACAGCCACATTAATCAACTACTAAAATAAAATATGGTTTGGGCCACTTGATTTAACTTTGAAAGGCCCATGTAATAACACCACCAGACGGAGCCACCACATTGCCATCTTTGTTGGCAGCAGAAAAGATTATAGTCACATTGTTTACACTCTTCTATCAACTATATTGATGTATCGAGGGTCAATGCATTATCACAATATGTTATCGCTAAAAAAATATATACATATAATATTTTAAAAAATTTAGTGCCCTAGGAAACAGGCTTTGGTCGTGAGTGCGGTTCGCCCACCGTCGAGCCGGCCCTTATTGAATTCCATGAATATGTCGATAACGATAATGCTCTAACGGTAAAAAAAATAATTGTGTGAGGCACCTTACGTTTAACAATTAATTTTCCCTTAACTATCATCATAATTTAGCGTTTATCATTAATATTCCCTTAACTATCATACTTTAAATTTGCAATGTGGTGTTGATTTCATAAATATATAAGGGGACAACTAGGACAACCTCTAAAGTTTAATGGTGGGATATCCCCATCCCATATGACAAAGAAACACATGCATCATATCATGCCTTTGGCGACTAAAAACAGGACAAAAACTTCACCATTAAATATTTTATATAAAACAAAACAGCATGAACATACGACATTAATGTTAACATTATATAGCTAGGGTTTCAAAATAAGGATGCTAATCATGTTCAACAGATGGTGGTAGGGGTCGGATTCAGTGAACCATGATACGAACATCATTCATGAAAGCAACCCCAATTAAAGATAACCATAATTAAATGTCCGCATTTGGCACAATGGCATTGATGAATTCCCACCAATCAAGTGGTGAGGATTTAAACCCTATTTTGGGTATTTAGATGGATTTTAGGACGCTAGTTATAAATAAGTTGACAAACCGGGTGCAACATTTTTGTAGACGTGAAGCCTTACACTGTCCCCACATGCCATATCTCTTGATCGCACCGGTCACTTATTGTTATAAAACACTAAAAGAATTGACACAATTGAATCGATTAAGAACACAGGCTTTATTAGTCAGACCAAACGAAAAAATTACAGAGAAAGAAAAGATTACAAAGAAGATGATTTAGAGCTCAATCGATCAACCTATTTATAAGCCCTAATCCCCAAATTTATCAGTTAACTAACTATTAACGAACGTGACCAATTGTTACATATTAGCCCCTCATAGTTTCACAATCATGACAACTCCGGACTAAAACTCTTATGCTCACATAACAACTTTGAAACAATTACCAATTGACCCTTGCACTTTAACAATCTCCACCTTGAAAGATCAATTGTAATTCATATCACCAACACCAAGAGTTCCCAGACACTGCTCAAAACTTGCAATAGGCAACATCTTTGTAAACATGTCAGTTGCGTTATCCTTAGTGCCGACCTGTTCAACATCAACCTCCTTTTATTGAACCACATATCTTATAAAATGATACTTCACCTTGATATGCTTTGTTCTTTCATGAAAAGTTGGATTTTTAGACAGCTGAACTGCTCCTTAACTGACTGAAAACACAACTGCATTTACATCAGTACTTCCAAATTCTGTTAAAAACCCTCTGAGCCATATTGATCCTTTTACACCTTCAGTTAGAGCAACATATTCAGACTCAGTTGTAGATAAGGCTACAACATGCTGCAAAACTTATAAGACTGCCCATGACCAAAAATGCATATCCAATCAATGACCTCCCTTTATCAGCATCTTTAGCAAAATCTGAATCTATGAAACCTTGAATCACATAATCAAACTATCTTTTACCATCAAAAATCAAACAACGATTCTTAGTACCCTTGAGATACCTGAGAATCCACTTGGCAGCCTCCCAATGTAATTTCCCTAGATTTGCGAGATATCTACTTACCAAACTGACTGCATAACCCAAGTCTGGTCTTGTACACACCATTAGGTACATCAAGCTTCCAACCAAATTAGAATAAGGAAACTTTTCCATCATCTTAGCTTCATCTTCAGTCTTTGGGCAATGTTTCAGGGACAATTTGAAATGTTGAGCCAAAGGAATACTAACTGCCTTGCATAGGACTTCAATGACAAGTAAATATTTCTTTGTTCCTTATCCCTAGGATCTATCTAGCATCCCCAAGTTCTTTCATTTCAAACTCACTCATCAACATTTCTTTTGTGAGTTTAACATGATCCTTATCTTTGCATCATAACTGCTTCTTATAAAACCACAATTTAACATATGCTTGTCAAATCTGGAATACCACTGTCTTAGAGACCATTTTAAACTATATAAAGATTTTTGTAACAAACATACCTTATCTTCCTGTCCAGCCACTTCATATCCCTCAGGTTGATTCATATAAATCTTTTCATTAAGACTCCATGTAAGAAGGCAGTCTTCACATCCAGCTGTTCCAATTCATAATCTTTGTTTGTTTGACAATATTACCCTTATGGATGTGTGTTTCACAACAAGAGAAAAAATTTATGTGTACTTAATGCCAGTTCTTTGTGTATACCCCTTTGCCACTAATTATACCTTGGCTTTTCAACACCTTTGATTCCATCCTTTAACTTGTATATCCATTTACATGATACAAGTTTCTGTCCCTCAGGCTTGTCAACAAGTACCCAAGTCTGATTTTTATACAAGGAATCCATTTCATCATTTAGTGCCTCAATCCACTTGTCTTTGTGAACTAAACTAATAGCTTGACTGTAAGTCAGAGTTTCACTGGTGTCTTCCATTTCTGCTATATTGAACACAAAAGCATAAATGCCTTGACAGCTCTTATTATATGGGTGTTCATCGAATCGAATAACGAATTTTCGAATTTTTCGAATAATTTATTTTTTTTACAGAATTCGTACTCGATTCAAATTTGATTAAAAGCTGACCAATTCGATTCGAATACGTATTCGAATAAAAAACTCAATTCGAATTCGTATTAGGAACTCAAATTCAAAGCGAATTCGAATAAACTCGTTTAAGGTTAAGATTAAGTTATAGGCTTTATTTAGACTTAGGCTTGGTAATGGGTTCATTTATGACTTAAGTCAAATTCATAGATTAGCTCATGTTCTAAAGTTAAAGGTGTGTGTATATAGTTATACATATAGTATGTATTATTTTTATTCGAATTTCGAATCGAATCGAATTTAAAATCATAAATTCGTATTTGATTTGTATTTGATTTATTGAAATCGAATTGAATCGAATTTGAAATCCTGATCATAGAATCGAATTCTTGATAATCGAATCGAATTAAGTCGAATTTTGAATTTTTTGAATTCGAATCGAATTCTGAACACCCCTAGCTCTTAATATGGCAGGTTTAACTATAGTCCTTCTTGGCCTATCTCTTTCCAAACTATAACCTTGTTGTTCCTTTCCTGGTGAAGATGATGAAGAAGCTTCTTGTTGATTAGTCTTCTCAACTCCACAATTATCACTTTCCTCAACCTCAATTTGAATATTGTCTTCTTCAGTATCCAAAGAACCTTTTTTACCTGACTTGCCTTTTATCACATCTCTATACATGATGTCTTCTTTAAAATTTACAACATCTCTGCTCAATTTAACCCTGCCACCATTCCCTTCAATCTTCCATAGTCTATAGCCACTTACACCTTCTGGATAACCCAGCATGATGCACTTTTCTGCCATGGCCTCTAATTTTCCTTGACTCACATGAGCATAACATAGAGACCGAAACACCTCCAAGTGCTCATAACAGCTATAGAACTTGTTTTCCTGACCACATTTCCATTTGTGATTTCAAACCAGTGGCAATTAAAGGGGATCTTTTTATAAGATAAGCAGAAGTGGATACTGTTTCTTCCCAAAAACATCTTTGGAAGCCCATAACTTAACAATAAGCATCTAACCTTGTTAAGAATTGTTCTGTTCATTTTTTCTATAACACCATTTTGCTGTGGTGTTCTAGGAACAGTCAAATGCCTCCCAATTCCATGTTGTTTACAGTACTTATTAAACCAGCTACTACAAAACTCTAACCCATTGTCTGTCCTAAGTTTTTTTAATTCCCCACTTTGGTTATTTACTAAGGCCCTCCATTCTTTAAATCTTTCATAAGTTTCATCTTTATGCTTTATTATGTGAACCCAAAGTCTTCTTGAATAGTCATCCACTATACTAAGAAAATACTTTGCACTTCCTAAAGAACTAACCTCAGCTGGCCCCAAAAGATCAACATGAACATAGTCTAGTACTTCCCTAGAACTATGTTTGCCAACCCCAAACTTTACTCTCTTGGCTTTTTCCATGACACAATGTTCACATGAACTATCATTTTGTTCCTTTAAATATTTGAACAAATTTCTTTTATTCAACTCATTCAACCCCTGAACACTTATGTGTCCCAATCTGTTATGCCACAGATTGACCATACTACCCTTGTTCTCTTCTACAACAAAAACCCCTTTTCCATGGTTTTCCCATCTAAGACATAGATGTTATTAGTTTGTCTAGTTCTAGACAAAACTACCATAGAACCATTTACAATTCTGGCCTTTCCATTTCTCAAATTCACATTATACCCATTCTTTTCTAATGTCCCAAGAGAAATCAAATTTCTAGTTAATTCAAGAATATACCTCACATCAATTATGGTGAATATGATTCCACCTTAAAACTGCAATGTTACATTTCCATATCCCCTGATTCTGCATGGCCTGTCATCTCCCAACCGTACAGACCCAATATCCTCCATCTTCAAGTCATCAAAGAATTCTTTGTTGGGTGTCATGTGAAACGAACACCCAAAGTCCATAATCCACATACCCATTACTTTTCCACCTTTAACCACCATCAAGACTTCAGCACTTCCAAAACTGTCTTGTGATTCATTAGGAGAAAAATTTCCTTGATTTCTTGAAGATGAACCTTCATTCTTTTTCTTTCTTTTCTCAAGACAATATTTCTTAATTTAGATGCTTGTCCGAGTTACAAATATAGCACCTTCTTTTGAATTTGGAATTAGAGCTTTTTGTAAACTTTGGCTTCTGATTTCTTTGTTGTGTCCTTCCTCTTACATACAGACCAGTTCCCACATCATCCTGTCCATTATTTTTCTTCTGCAACTCCTTAGAATTGATTGCAGCCAATACTTCATCCATTGACAGAGTATCTCTTCCGAACATTAGTGTATCCACAAAATGTTCATAAGAATGTAGAAGATAAGTCATGAATATTATTTCTTGGTCTTCTTCATCAATATGATCTTCCAAAGTCTTTCCAGGTGTTAACTGGAATGTATACGGTCTCTTTTTGAAGTACAATCTGTTGGCTAAAGCTTTGGTCATATATAAGCTTTCCAACTTGGACAAAATCCCAGCAGCAGACGCCTCTTTTGATACCTCTCGAAGAACATGATCACGAAGACTCAAAATAATTGCATTATGAGCCTTCTCAAGAATATCCTTCTTCTCTTTTTCAGACAATACTGCTGGTTACCTAGCTTCTCCTGATAATGCATCAGTGACTCCCTAATGCACTAACAGTGCCTTCATCTTAACACGCCAAAGACTAAAATCGTTTCGTCGATCAAACTTCTTGATCTCAAACTTTGTTGAAACCATCTTGATACCCAATTAACACTTTGAATCTTTGAATCGAGCCAACGAGGCTCTGATACCAAGTGTTATAAAACACTCAAAGAGTTGACACAATTGAATCGATCAAGACACGCTTTATTAGTCAGACCAAATGAAAAGATTACAGAGAAAGAAAAGATTACAAAGAAGATGATTTAGAGCTCAATCGATCAACCTATTTATATAAGCCCTAATCCCCAAATCTATGAGTTAACTAACTATTAACGAACTTGACCAATTGTTACATATTAGTCGATCATAGTTTCACAATCATGACAACTCCGGACTAAAACTTATTATACTCACATAACAACTTTGAAACAATTACCAATTGATCCTTGCATTTTATAACACTTATAAATCTACAAATGTAAGAAAAACATATATATTCTAATGTTTTGATTTATAGGTTGAAAAATATAATTAGAAATGAGCTAGACCAATGATCTTCTGGTACATTCTCAGCCCCGTGATCTTTTATAACGGAGGTCATGGGTTCAAGTCTCGTTTAGAGTAAAATTGCTTTGGGTTGACTGGCTGAGTTGGGGTTTTTACCATAGTGAGTCTTCGGGCCATAGGTTTCCTCTGTAACAGTGGTGGGATGGGTCACCAGTATCATCTGTGTTCGCAAACGTAGATGACCGTTTGCCGTTAGATTCACCCGTTAGTCATATAGAAAAGAAATGAACTAGGAATAACCAAAATTGGCATAACTAATATGTTTCTAATTTGTTTGTTTTGCATTAAATTCAAAATAGCACGTTGACTAGTGACAACTTTCACTATCCACATAAATATATAAGGATATATCGTATATAATCATCCCATGCCTTGACAGATCACACATGTCCCACCGTTCTAATCCCAGCCTTGTATTTATGTTTTTTCATTGCATGGCAACCCCACATAGACCATTTGGAAACACTCAAGACACTAGGGACCCCCACCCCATAACCTAAGTAGCCAATAGATACGATATATCACTCTACCAAAACAAATGCATATCCCCACACATATCTATTGATGTTATATATGTTGCTTACATGAATTATTTTGGTAGCTCAATGTTGTCCTTGGTGTTTAATGCATTGAGTTTGGTGTTTAATACATTGAGTCTAGGGGAGGCAATTATTTACATGACCCGAAACCCGACCCGATTTTATGTGGGTCGGGTTAAGGTTGAAATATTTGACACGAATAATATTATGGGTCGGGTTCGGGTTGCACATTTCAACCCATAACCCGTAAACCCGCCAACCCATCAACCCGACACGATTGACACCCCTACATTGAGTGTTTTGGTCGTTCAACAAAGAATGAAAGGATTACAAGTTCGTTGCAATAAATGATGTATATGATCTTGTGGATCATAATTTGTATAGTGTACATGTATAATGTAGCTTGTCCAATTCGTAAGTTTGAACGATAAGTTGGCCATTCACAACTTCTTTTAAAATTTACATCGAAATCATTTTTTATCAGGTGCATATGAACCAATATGTCCAGTATAGATATATGAGCTCGTTATAGAACAAATACCATAAAAATGTTTATACGTCACTATCTTTCTTGTAATATATACAATCATACCTTATTAAGTTATTAACTGATCACCGGTTATCATGTAACATTTTTGCGTGCTCAAAGAAAGAAATAGGATCAACTTATTTGAATAATCCATAGTTGCGCTTGTAATTCATTGTAGATGGATGGTGCTAAACTTGGTATGACACTAAAAAGAATAAGAGAAATAGAGGCCACACTTGTTGCCGCTAAAGACCCCCCATGTTACACCTTCTATTTGGTTTATCATTGTCAGTGTTGTATATCTTGTTTTCTTTATTTGTTAGGCTCGGATGGAACCTACATCAAGAGCTCATATGTTCCCATATGGAATTTGAAAGTGGTCAGTTAACCAGTAGATGATATGTAGATCCAATGGGTCACCCGCCACAAAAATATTTAAATATGTTAATATTTACCCCCTCGCTTCAATAAAGCCTTTTGAGTTGTGATCCTACTTAAGGTAGTTCTCCAACCAAAGAAGTTACTTTTTTACGGATCCAATTTATCCAATTGTGAATATAGGTTTAATGGAAGAACAAAGTTTTCTCAACAATACTATAATAAGAATTAAGACCTTACTAAGAACATACGTATGAAGAAACACTAGTCTAAACCCGAAGGTATAGGCGAGTATTCGACAGGGGAAGAGAGATTCCAACCACTATGAGCTCCTGCAAAATACCGTAAGACTCATTACAAAGAGGAGAGGTGGGGAGGGGGGTTCTCCTTGTAACCACCCTCCGACGTGTGAATTAGTATTCGTTTGGATGAATAAGAATATTCAAGCAAAACTAGTATTTAGTGAGAGAAAGCAAGAGTGCATGGATTATACCTTTGAGGTGAAGGGTATTTATATTCGAAGGTAGGTGTAGAAATGAGCCAGTTATCGCCATCAAGTAATATCCTTTGTGTCCCTTTGCCCTCGCCTGTTGGCGTCTGTAAAGTGGGAAAACGTCCGCGGGCCCCGATTGGACAGACGTCACTGTTGGATCGTCCTTGATGTTGGCTCTACCATGAACCGTTAGTGGGAGTTTAAGAATATGTGGATCCCTTGTGTGTGATTGGTCAGCCGTCCCTATAATGTGTAGCTCTTGTGCCTCCTATCCCCTCTGCCATAACCGCTAGTGTGGCGGACATCTGGTACACTAACATGCGGGCTCTAATTGGCTATAGATCATTGTCACCTTGTACGATTGTTATGAGTCGTCATGTGCACATCATGCAGGCGATGTGCTTGCGCCATGTGGCCGACGTGTTTACACCTGGCAGTAATGTGTCTACGCGAGGACTGTTAGTACGCACGTGGGCTTTGCAGGTGGTTTGTCCGGCTCACTTGGTTGTTTGTATCTTTGTATATGGGTTTGAGCTCGGCCCATGGTGGGGTTCAAGCCCATATCCCATCAACACCCAAATAATTCCCCCACCCCCACAAATCAACTTTCACTTATCCTTACTATCCGATAATAAGCAATTGCTGATCAAAACAATATAGTGTTCTTTAATTCTAGCTCTCAAATCAGTTCCCTCTTCCCGTTCCGTATCCAATTCATGAGTTCTTTTTATATTTTGCAATCGATTCGCCAAATTACATGTCTTCACTACCTCAAGTTTAACAAGGGTTGGGAATAAATCTTTTAATGGGTGCCTACCAAGTATCAACCTAACTGTCAAGATAAAAGTAAATTTCTTCTCAATTGCTCATAATTCCTTTTAGGACATCCATTGCATCAATATTTAGCTCTTTTAAATCATCTTCAACTTTCGAAATACTTTTCCAATTCCCCGTAATGAATTGTTTCACCGAAACGCTTTTCCAAATTCTTTTGTTGTCGTAAAAATGCAACCAATAACCTTAACCCAAAAATTTGTCGAGTTTGTTTTGAATAACCACCATGATTCGATAATAAAGCTATGTTAGCTTCTGAGTCCAGGTCCTCCTTGCTCTTTCTGGGCCAATATTCTACTCCAAGCAATCCATAAAATTATAGAATTAGATGCGTTACCACCCCACAATAACGAAAGATAATATAATCGAAGGTTGCCAATAACAACTTGAGTAGTGTGATTCTCCCACCAATTGAAAGTTAGTTCGCTTTCCAACTTTATAGCTTTGATTCGAATTTATCAATCATTGTTTCCGGTTCTGTTTTTAACGAGGTTCATATTCACCCCTCATAGAGCCCAAATGGGTGAATGAAAATAAAACATGCAATGGAAGATCATTTCCATACACGCAAATTGCAATGTGATCTAAATCTATTCAGGTGGTTGCTGAAGATTTAAAATCATGAATTTCTTAATAGGGTCGAAAACTAGACGACTTAAACATCTCTAGCATCTATAAATATCAAATATAGGGATATTGGATTTAGAGTTAACTTATTCTACACGGTGTAACAAAAATGTGATAATGATACGAAAAACATAATAGGTCACGAAAAATGACACAATGAGCCATAAAATATAACACAATGCCGAAAAATATAACACAATGCTGAAGAAAAAAAAACACAATGATAAAAAATAAGAAAAAGACACAATGCTACATAAAAAACACAATGATATAACGTGGATTTTAAAAACTACAAGTTAAAAATCAAAAAAGTGAAAACCTAAAAACTAAGATCGTAGGGTTCGATAAGACGGTTCTAATGCCGCTCGAATGAGGTCAATCGAAGTCCGTTTGATACCCTTCCTATGACTTCCTACATTTCTTTCACTATGTATTTGATCGTAACCCATTGGATTTAATAATCCAAACTTTGACGAATTGACAAGCAATAATCCGAACTTAACAAATTCCCCATGTCAGTCCCAACTTTCAAGCTATTTTCCTTTCCATCGAGCCTTTACTAACCGGGGTCTAATCCAGTTAGTTTAGACTGACGTGATAGCTAATGTAGCACAAAACCTAATTATTTGATGATGTGAAAGCTTATGTGGCGTCATCACCATCACCCACCAACACTAGCGGCGCACACTACAGTTTTTAAGACAAAAATGTTCTTTTACATAAACTCAACTTTTATTGATTTTTACAATTTTTTTAATATGTACTGCCATATATTTGTATGTGTACAACCCATTTTGAATAATTTTGTTAATATATTTTTTTTTTATAAAATTGAATTTTTTTAATAATATAGACCGGTATTTCTCAAACCGACTTGGGATCAATATGAGGAAAAATCGGTTCAAGTCGGTTTTTATTGAAAAATGTTGGGATCAATGTGGCACCGACTTAAACACACCGCCATGATCGTCTTGTTCTATACTACAAAGCCATGGATTTATTTTTGTATTCAATCAAGTCGTTGGGTTCAATTTGTTTAATTAAGGAACTAGGGTATACAGTTATTTAGAATTGGGAAAACTATAAGTTAGGTTTCAAAATTATTTTACGTTCATTGTTATAAACTACAGGCCTAGCTCAGTGGTTTCAAGTGTGTGTTTAAGACGTAAACCTGACCCATGTCTTGAGATCGAGCCGGGCCGGGATGCCTTTTCCTTTTATTTACTTCTTTATTTTATTTTTGTATTACTTAAATCTTTATCTTACATTCAATCAAGTCGTCGGTTTCAATTTGTTTGATTAAGGAACTATGGTATATAGTTATTTAGAATTGGGAAAACCATAAGTTGGGTTTAAAAATTTGTTTATGTTCATGTTACAAACTAAGGGCGCAGCCCAGTAGTTACAAGTGTGTGTTTAAGACGTAGACCTGACCCGGGTCTCGAGATCGAGTCGGGCTTGGAATTCCTTTTCCTTTTATTTTTTTATTTTATTTATGTATTACTTTAATCTTTGTTATTTATTAATTCATTAAAATAAAATTTAGCTTTAAACATTTTTATTACATAAAGATTTGTATCAACTTTTATAAAAATCCCAGATACTAACCTTTCAATTATTTTCCAAAAATATTAAAAATTTGTGCTTTAAATTATTTTTAATAAATAAATCATGATGATATAAATATTTTTTAGTTACTTTTAATTTAGAAAATTTAGTAAAATTTATTTTTAATTCATAATGTTATTCCAAATTTTAAATTCCCATAAATATTATATTTTTGTATTTTTATTATTTTTAATCTATTTACGCACTTAATTAAACTTTAAAAATCTATTTTAACTAAATTTAAAGCATAATTTTTTAAAAAAAATATAATTTTTCACACAGTTTAAATCATAACATTATATTTTTTTCCCAAAGTTATATTTTTTATATAATCTTAATTTTTATCAAAATTTATTATGTGAAACTAATAATACATTTACTTCATTTTCTTTTTAATAAAATTATTTTAATAAAAATAGAATATTTCCTACTTATAAAACATTAATTTTATTTTATTTATTAATTAATTCCTTTTTACATGATTTTTTTTCTATTTTTAAATTTATTTTATAAATTCTAATTAAATAGATTTCCAATAATTTTCAATTTTGTTTAATTAAATGGAAAATAAGGTTTTTACCTTTCTAAAAACTATTTAGAAAAAATTACGCCGTTAGTCCCTGTGGTTTCCTTCCAGTTGCAATGTAAGGTATTAAGGTTTTATTGTTTCACTTTGGGGTATTAAAGTTCTAATTTGTTTCAATGTAGGGGATTAAGCACTAACCCCGTTTATAATTAACAGACCTGACCCTCACGTGATCTGCACGTGAGGGTATTTTCGTCTTTTTATCTCCAATGTTCATACACCATCATACCACCTCTCCTTATTAATGCTGATCAGTCCCCTGTTTCAAAACCACAAACACAATCATCACAATCACGATCATCAACGACGATCATCCAAAAAAAATGGTGTTCTGCAGATGTGGAAGGCAAGCTGCAATCAAAACGTCGTGGACTGAACAGAATCCAGGTCGTCAGTTCTACACATGCTCTGCTCTGGTATTTTTTTTAAACCCTAAAAATTAGGCGATTTTAATAACACATTTTATCTTTTTGATGATCGAATGAGTATTAATGGTAGTACATTATATGTTTCAGCGTTCAAGATGTTCTTTTTTTTCATGGGTTGAGCCTCCATTGTGCAATCGAACCACCAACATCATTAAAGGGCTAGTGAACTCAAAGACTATTCTTGAGATGAAAGTGAAGGCTATGAGAGAGGATGTGGCAGTGTATGAAGAGTCACTGAAAGAAATGAATGAAACAGTTAAGGAACTCAAAAAAAGTCATGCCAGGGATGTTAAGAAAAGGGATGTGTGGTTGATTCTCAGTTGGATGTTCTTTGTGGTGGTGTTTGCTTGTCTGTATATGTGGTGATGTTAAGAAGAAGGTTTGGTTTGGTAGTCTTTTGTGGTGGTTGATCTGGTAGTCTTTTGTGGTGGTTGATCAACAGTTAACTTAGGTAGTTGTATGTGGTGGTTTATGTCCAAAAAAGTCTAATCTTTTGCTAGTCTTTTGTGGTAGGTTATAATGTAAACAACTCTCATCTTTTGGTAACTGTAATGATGTATTGAGAGTTAGTTTTGGTATTGTAATGTTTGTGAACTTTTTATGATAATGAAAATATTATGGAAACAAATATATTGTGTGTATTGTAGTGTTATATTTGACCCATTTGAATGAATGTAAACTGTTACATTAGCATTTCACAGCAGTAAACATTTGACCCATTTGGATGACAACAATGTGCATTCAACTGTTACAGAATAGAATAATCTGGTGACCCATTTGACAGCAGTAAACTGTTACATCAGCAGCCATATTCCAAGTACATTTGACCCATTATAGAAGCAGCCATATTTGACCCATTTGACAACACTTTCTCAAAACAATGAGCAATTCCTTATTAACAAAATTAGATATATAAGATATTAACCAAAACAGGTTCAAATGACATTAAACTAACATGTTTCAACATTGTATCTGAACAAATGTTTCCAAAACATTAAACCAAAACAAGTCAAACTTAAAGTCAACAGACACAAACTAAAACATGTTTCCAAAACATTAAACCAAAACATCTTCAATTAGCAGCCTTTCTTTTCTTGTTTCCTGGTTTTGAAGGTTCACCATGTGCAGCAGCAGGCTTCTTAGTGGTCTTCTTAACAGCAGCCTTTGGAGCACTTGTCTTCTTAACAGCAGGCTTCTTAGTTGTCTTCTTCTTTGCAGCTGTTGTTGCACCACCTTGCCCTCTACATGCCCTTCTGTTGTGTCCTTTGTTCCCACATATTCCACAAGTTGTTGTCTTACCCTTTCTGCTCAGATTGTTACCCTTCACCATAGCATCTTCCTTCTCCAAAGCATCCTTCCTTCTCTTTTTTTTGGGCCTGCCAATTGGTTTGTGATATATTGGCTGAAGTAGTTTAGATGGGCACTGAGATCTAGGCCACATTCTTCTTCCATTGATGGGCCCTATCTTATGTGAGTAAACCTCTTTCCAAGTACATAGCCAATAACATGGGTCCACCCATTTCTCTGGTATGTCAACCTTTGTACCATGTAGTGCCATATCCCAATTAGTTGCCACAGCATGTTTACAAGGGATGCCTGTGAGTTCCCATCTCCTACAAGAACAGGTCTTGTCCACCACATCTACAACACATTGTTCTTCATTATATCTAGAGTTTGAAACCTGAAATTTTGAACCACCATGCCATTTTACAATCAACTTTGAAGCATCTTGCTTAATTTCTTCAAACTTCTCACTGACTTTGGGAGTTAGCACACCATCAGTCCTCTCAATTACTTTGCAGACATTAACTATCGTTTTCATCAAGTATTCCCTAACAAACTCTAGAGCTGTTATGATAGGCTTGTCCCTACCTGTTTACAACTAAAGGTTATAATCCATACAAAAAAGTTAGTTACAACTAATATAACTTAAGGCAAAATAACCATACCATCAATCAACTTCCCATTCAAACATTCACATAAATTGTTTAAAAGGACATCTGTCTTTGCTCTACCTGCATGAAACCAAATATATGTCATTTTTTGGAATTAAATTAAACAAGAAACTAAAGACACATTACCAGTAAAGTGACTTCTTGTCCAATGCTTAGGTGGAATCTGCCTTAACCATTGATGACATTCAAGATTCATTAATTGGAGTTCCACCATCTTATCTTCAAACTCTTGAACTGTAGTTGCAGATGCTATAGACCACAATTGATCCTTGAAAGCCTGACCCCTAAACTGAAGTTGCATATTCTGATTGATATGTCTCAGACAATACCTATGTTCAGCTCTAGGGAATAGGTCCTCTATGGCTGGGATTAGGCCTTTTTGTCTGTCTGATATGAATGTTAAATTGGTTTTTACTATGTCATCCAAATCATCTTTAAGGATATCCAAAAACCAAGTCCATGATGCTTTTGTCTCTGCTTCCACAATTGCATAAGCAATAGGATACAAGCCATTGTTCCCATCCATAGCTACAGCTGTCAACAACTGTCCTGGAAATGGACCCTTCATGAAAGTTCCATCCAATCCTATTATCTCCCTTTTACAAGCTTTGAAACCCTCCTTCAATGGTCCTAAACATATATAAATTCTCCTAAATACTCTAGTATTAGAAGATGGATTAACCTCAGGCTCAACATCAATTTTCACTGTTGTGTTAGGATTTGTTCTCATCAACTCTAGTGCATAATCCCTTAACACCTTGTATTGTTTACTGTAATCACCCATAACCTGTTTTACAGCTTCTGCTTTAGCCCTGAAAGCCTTCATTTTAGATACTCCCATCTGATACTTCTTCTGCATTTGGTCTTGTATAGCCTTGACAGGTATGTTAGGATTTGCTTCCAGTTGTGGATAACCTCCTTAGAAAGCCAGTTAGCAGTAAAAGGCTTCACAGACCTGCTTTGAAGGCATCTGTATTGTGGGTTATATGTGATAACCTGCCAAGTTGGTTGATTCTCAAGTTTTGCAACATACACACACCAGGGACATATAGTAGGGTCTTCTTTGGTCTTCCTACCACCATTTTTTGGCTCTTTTGCTCTTTAACCTGTTTTACACACTCTGCTTTTACAATCTGATTACTTGACCCAGCAGTATCATCAAAATATGGAACTAGCCCTTTACAACTTGCCCTGACCCTAACTTGACCATTCCTTTGAAACCAAATTTCCCTCCTAGTTTCTATTGCATGCTTCCTTATTAACTTCTTCACTATACTATTATCCCCAAACTTCTGCCCAACATGGAACAAACACTTTTGACTACCTTTTTCTGCATTTTTCCTTAACCTTCTTATTGCCTTATTCCTAATGTCTTCAAACCCACCACCATCTTCTGATTCAGAGGTCCCAAAGGAATCATTACTTAAGCACTCATCTTCATCATCATTATGATGTGCAAGAATTTCATTTGCTTCATCTGTGTCACCAAGTATGTTCTTACCATCAAAGTTTGACATATCAACCTCAACCTCAAACATCTGATTATCAACATCAACTATTTCATTCACATCAATTTCAACTTGAGGAGCTAAGAACTTAGGTACTACTGTTTCATCAACTTTTGTTTTTTCTTTCCTATCTACTTCATCAACAACTACATGCACATCAACTTCATCTACTATTTCATTTTCATGCACATGAACTTCATTTTCTCCATTAGTTATCAACTTGGGTTCAGGATTCATAACTTCACTAAAAAGGCTTTCAAACACAGCATCTATAACTTGTGATTCTCCTACATTTATGTTATCAGTAGTTTTTTTTACTGGTGTTCTAGGCTTTATCCCTACCATTCTTGCCCCTTCTTCAATGTAAACAGTTATTTCCCTATCACTGACAACATGCCTCAACAAACCTTGTACATCACTATAGGTACGTATTGTTCTTAAACCAAAATCTAAATCATGATAAGGAACTACATAATGATAGTGTAGAAGATCCACATCTTTAAACCCAAGTGCTTGTGCAATTTCATTCATCTGAGTTATATTAAAATGCTCCTTGTTTAGCAAATCAACATAATCACACTTACCATTCACATAATCAGTATCAGGAAATGCAGTAAACACTCCACCATAATAAATCTTCAAGCAAAACAATTCTTCATAAAGACCTGGAAAGTTAAGATTTTTTATAAAAATCGTATTTTTTTCATAACTTACAATCAAAGGAATATTACTAAAACAACATATTACCATAAACGTCTTTATGATACTTGTCTCCAGGCTTTCTGATAATCCACTCAGTTAATATTTTGACCTAACTGATGATCGTAAATCGTGGAAGATGAAAGGTGCATTCGTTCTCCAGGTATAATGTGTTTGAATTATATTGTATTTTTTTATTAATATTATGAGTATAAGGTTTAGGAGATAAAAAGACGAAAATACCCTCACGTGCAGATCACGTGAGGGTCAGGTCTGTTAATTATAAACGGGGTTAGTGCTTAATCCCCTACATTGAAACAAATTAGAACTTTAATACCCAAAGTGAAACAATAAAACCTTAATACCTTACATTGCAACTGGAAGGAAACCACGGGGACTAACGGCGTAATTTTTTCAACTATTTATTTAATTTTAAAAATATATTTTATTAATTTTCCTTAATCTTATATGCAATTAATCACAATTTCAAGTAACTCAAATTACTTTTTTATTTATCTAATCAAATAAATAACTATTATTATTCCTTATTTTATATTTTAAAATATTAATGTAGTATAGAAATTACTTAGAAACTATCTTAAGATTTTAATTGCATTTATTCCAAGTTCACACTTATTTCAAAACTTTAGTAGTCTCAGTTAGATCTGGAAACCCTAAGTGCGTGATCCAAGAAACCCTAGACTTTTAAGTTAAATCATACTTATTTGCATTTACAATTAAGGTTGAATTCCTTGGGATTCTTCTTGCCTACAACTCACAAATGTTTGGTTAGTTAGCTTGATTGGCAAACCGTAAGTATACTTGCCATTTTTCAATTGTTTACACTTTTGAAGTGATACATGTACACATATTCAAATATACATGCACATACAAATACACATTTTCAATTAGAATTCATATACATCCCTTTTTATATTCATGCATATTATACTTAGACATTAAATGTAGATTACATTGGTTCTTAGCAAAATCATTAACTCTGTACAAACCAACTATAACAATGGATAGCACTATTGAACTGACAACCCGCCTTGTTTGTTTTACTCTTCCAAGGGTAAGCCCTTGATCATTGTCATTGCATATTCCTGACCTGCATATGTAGGCTTGTATATGGTCCTGCATTTAGGTTTGATTTTTGCCCTTTGTATGATTATGTGTTTACATAATTGCTAACCATATACTTGGCCATATAGGCTATATCTTTTCAAACTTATACTATGTATATACAAAACTTAGGTATATTCACCAACATTTTTTGTGTTGATAAAATTATTTTTTACATATCTCAGGTATTGCATGATGTTTCACATAGGGATTTTGGACCTAGAACAATTTAATCAAGTTTAGTTCTTGTTGAATCCTTTCCATTTTTTGACAATTAATTTATCAATTAAAAATATTTCAACTTTATTAGTACCATGATCTAATGAACAATTATACACGTGGCACCATGATGTTTCCTCCTACATTCTATTATTTTCAAACGCTTTCAATGTGTTGAGCCCTAATAGTGCAAAGGGACATTTTGCAATCTAGAAGGGTGGATACCTGCATACAGGGTTTTCTGGCTAGGAACGCATTTCATATAAATTCAAATCAACTGACGGACCAGTTATGCTTTCCTGAGAACTCCTGGAGTGAGTGTCAACTTATAGGTTAAAGCACGTCTTCCTAAACTGTAACACCCCGTCCAGGAGGGTTGGACGAAATAACAGATTGATAGCAAACTTACACAACGAAAGCAACAATAATTAATATTTATTTTTAATACAATTTCTAATCCAAAATATGAATACACAACTAATATAAATAGATTAATGACTATGCAAGGACGAATCGCAGCGGTCGTCGAAGCAGTTATTGAGGTGTAATCCACCAATCGATCCAATCTCTATCTTGTTTAGCTCTAGATGCTCTAAACCGCAATACTTGTAGCAACAATCCTGTAACCAGATAGTCTCTAACCTGCTACTAGCAAGCATATACCTCGCGTTTGCCATCCATCCATCTGCAGTACCTGAACACATGCTAAAAAGAGTTTGGTCAGTGAATATGCTGGTGAGTCCGTGTAAGTAGTTAACTGGATCCAAAAGAGTTTTATTGTTTCATAATCAAGTTTGCAAGTTCACATATAGCTTACATATGGTGATGTATAAGAGACACCTCAAACCTAATCGCAGAATCTATTTACTGCAATTATAGATTCTCATGGAAAAATACATGTCACGGCGGTCTCGCAGACTTCAGTGGAAGGTTTCCCGGTTCCCTAGTCCCGGGTCCATTGTGTGTGGGGGTTTCCCCAAGTTGTAGTACCCACATATTAAGTGGCCGGCCCAACCCTTGGGTTAATGAGCGTCAGTGTAATCCGGCAGCCAGTATCTTGTCACATCAATAAGTTAAGTCACGCACACAAGCACGTGTTCACTCCAAAACATCTAAAAAACAAAAGGGGGAAATGGTACACGAAACTCACCTTTGGTTGCATCATATAATATCCAATGTCCTGAGCTCATCTACGAATCCTGTTCAAGGTTATATTGTAATAACAACCATTAGTGGGTGTAACTGAATATCGCAGTTACACGTGTGGGTAAGTCATTGGACTTTTAGTTGTTATCGCCTTACTTATATTAGTCGTCAAGTTGTAATCCCATTTTACCTATTGTAGGATTTACAGTCATGGTTTATCTATATATCGAACTCTTCAGCTTAGTTTCCATGTATATATATTTACTATCCGAATTATAAGCATGGAATGGATAATTACTATTCATGTCATGAGTTTTATAATCTTCTTGATTCATGTTTATAAACAATTCAATGTCTTTACCACTTCTAGTCTGTATAGTTCGTATATTGTCCAAACGTCTTATGTCCTACATCCGGTGTCTCATTCATTGCGTATAAGCCTTACTAGACAACCAAGTGTTTGATAGTCACCAATATCATATATGTTACAATTGTTTATTAAACTACATATTATCCTATAGGTGATTAATGATCTTAATATACACATAGTTATACAATGCACCTTATGTTATATATTCGCAAAGTCTGTCTTTATGTCTCAAGATATCGTACATCCTAGACGAGTTTTCATATCCTTGTTGTCATTGTTGTTATAAACCAATTAGTCTGAGTTCTTGACATATAACATCTATCATTACCATCATTACAAAACTATCCATATATGTACATATATAACACATTCTCTATCATATTCATATATTGGTTCACAATATTAGTTTATATAGTTCATACATGTTGGATATTGTTTAGTTTCATATGGTCGATTTATTTTTATTGTCAAAGTCTCACACGTGTTAGTCCGCTTAATAATTCCAAATACTAATATGATGTGCATGTTCTATACCTCTAGATACTTTTTGTCAATTGAATTGTCTGGTCTATTGACCAGCTTGAAGCTGGTGTTGACCAAGGTTGACCGCTTGTTGACCAAGTCAATACCCTTGACCCGAACCCCTGCATCAGTAACATATCCAAGCCCACTACTCTTGTTACTCCTGTCGATAACCTTCTTGTTACTATCAACACCATTCCCACCTTTATCTATATCCATAACTGCCATCTACCATCTATCACTCGAAGCCATTGTACAACCACCCTTATCCTGCTGACCACCGTACAGATCCACCACAACCGCAGAGTCTATACCCTATAATTATCTCAACCACTTGCATCCACTATTTAGACTAACAACCCATCAATCAATACAAATAGTAAGGATGATTATAGAAATTATTGATGGTTACCTCGTGACAGGGCGTGTAATGTGACAACCGTCACCTTCATCTTTCATCAAATTGACAATAATAGTCCTCAAATA